>BQMB01002215.1:0-40269 GCA_027943415.1 Closterium sp. NIES-67 | reverse complement strand
GTGTCCGGCAGCTTCCGACGAGCTGTGGTCCGCGCAGTTCCCGAGGCTCCAGGTACGTCTTCTTCTGCTGCGTCAGCCTCGGCAGCACGGTCGGCGAAGGAACGAAGGCCCGCGAAGCCGTCGGTGGGGTCGTGTGTGTTGGCAATGTTGTCCAGGTAATGCTGCAGCGTCAGTCGCTCGTAGAAGATAACATCACGTGATGCCACTGTATTTTTGTCTTGTATGTCGAGGATTTTCCATGCGTGAAAATGTTTTGCGATGCCGAGGTGTAGTCCCCACGAGCTCGTTGAGTGAAGCGTCCTGCTCGGGCTGTGTGGGGTCTGTACTGTACCATGCAGCCGAAAACCGAAGTAATTTTGTGCTGCCCCTTTTTTGTGTCCACAGCAGGTGCGGTGATGCGTTGTTGGGAAGCGATGACGAGGACAGCAGGTTGTGCAGGTGGACTGCATGTGTCATCGCGTCTGGCCACAGTGTGGTGGGCAGTCTCATCCCCAGGAGCAGCTTTCGCATCGTCGTCTGCAAGGTCCGGTTCATGCGTTCTGCGACCCCCTGCTGCTGGTGAGCGTAGGGCAGAGACACCAGGCGTCTGATTCCTCTTTCCGCCAGATAGGTCCTGAAGCGTTGTGACTGGTATTCCAGTGCACCGTCTGACTGGAAGCTCTTGAGCTTGGTTCCTGATTCTCGTTCGGCGATGGGAGCCATGTCGTGAAGGCGTCGAAGGCTTGATCGCGTGTCTTGAGGTTGTAGTGCCAGACGTATCTTGTTGCTGCATCGATAAAGTGATGACATAGTTGAAGTCGGCTTCAGTGTCTTCTCGAGGCATGTTTAAAATGTCGCTGTAGACTTTTTCCATCGGTGCGTATGCAGGTGCGCTTGGGTTGTGATGAGATGGGAAAGGTTGGTGAGGAAGATCGGCTTCGGGGCACGTAAAGCACCGTGCGCGTGGTCGTCGAAGTTCTTGGCCGCTCGTTGTTAGGAGAGCGTTGCGTTCTAACACTTCGGCTTGGATGGTTTGCAGTATTGTACTGTTTGCAGGGTGCCCGAGTCGTTGGTGCCAGATGTCGTCGGAGCACGATGGCCGGGCGAGCGGTGGTATATGTCGGTGTTGGAGAAGAACGCGACGACTGTGGCGGGACTTCGACAGACTTCTCGTGTGATGGGCATAAGTTGATCTGCTTCGGTTGGCGGTCCTCGGATCGCTGGTGGTGGTACTCCTGTCTGCTGCGGCTACTGCAGGTGATGGTTGGGAAGGGACACTTGCTGGTACTTGTCTTTCTTGTCTGATGACTGCTAATGCTCGTGTTCTCTCTGCTGCAGGTATGGTGTTGGAGTGCCAGAATCCATCCGGGTCGAAGTCGGGGTCAAGATCCGGCGGGTGTGTCCAGGCGGCGAACGACACGATTCCGTCGCTGTCGGCAGTACCGCGGTCGGGGACGAAGTCCAACACGAAGACCCGGACTTCAGGAGAGCACGACCGATGAAGAGACCGCCCTTCCCGTGGTAAAGGCGAAACTCGTTGGAGTAGGAGTCGCACTCCAGGTGAATCCCTTTTGCCATTAGCTGGCTTACGCTTAGTAGGTTGTATCCCAAGTTATCGACGATGAGGACCTTGTTGAGTTGAAGTATAACGTTTGTCTCCATGGATTGTAATGAACCACTCCTTGTCTGTTTGTTTTTCAGGTTTTCGTTGTTGGCGACGGTGATGATGACGTCGCGGTTGAGGCGTCGCTCTCGTTGCACGAAGCGTCCGGAAGAACACATGTGTTGACCGCAGCAGCTGTCCAAGAACCAGGTGTTTCGCCCGGTGGGTTCGCGTTGCGACCGGCAGCGTATGTCGGGTTGACTGAAGTCCTTGTGAGCGCGGCGGCGGAAGTTCTTCTTCGTCTGGTGCGTAGTGGTGGTGATCCGGGTGCGCAGTTGTCGATGTGTACCATGCAGTTAATGATGTTTGGTGTCCCTTGTGCAGATGTGGAAGAGCGCCTTGGAGGGCTTTCTTGAGTGGAGGCGACGTGTGGGTCCTACTGGACGATAAACACGAGACGTGTGCAGTTGACTTTGGAATGTCCGGAAGTCTGACAGTTGTGGCAGAACGGCGGCACGAAGGTGAGTCCTCTGTTGTCGCGTTGATCTTGCTTGCCGCGTCGATTGTAGTTGTTGTCGTTCCTTCGTTGAGTGTAGAAAACTAACTGCTGCTGCTTCCTTGGTTGTCGTTTCTTCGAACAGATCCATCTCCTGTTGTTCAGCGTGAAGCTCGGCGCAGAGGTGCATCTCCGAGATTCCTTCCGTGGGCGCGAAGAAGCGAGCGTGTGGTCTCCATTCTGGTCCGAGCCCGGCGAGGACAAGCGTTACGAAGCTTTCCTCAGTGATTGTTCCTCCGCACCGAAGCAGGCGGTCTCGGAGGGTCTGGCAGCGACTCATATACTGCATCGACCTTTTCCCCTGTCTTCATCTGTATTGTTGTCAGTTGTTGCATGAGTCTGCTTTGTGTCACGCTGTCGTTTGCTTGATAGAGACACTTGAGATGATGCCATGCGAGTTCCGCGGAGTTTCCATAGCTCCGATATGTTCTGATGCTCTGCTGTTCTTGTGGTGACAGGTTCCGCAGGAGAACTGTGTACGCCAGCAGCGACTGATAAGTAAATATTTCTTGCTCCTTTGCAGTGCCGTTGCTTGGGAATGGCAGGGACCCATTGAAGTATCCCAGGAGATGCGCAGCCTCCATCACAGCTCGAACTCAAAACTCCAGGTAAAGAAATCGTGTCCGTTGAATGGTGATGATGTCTGCAGTTTAATCACGTGTGAAAACTGCGCCTGAAGACTTAAAATCTCGTTTGGTGTTTGTTGTGATGCAGCTGCTGTTGGTTGGGCACGGGGCGGCATGAACTCGAACGTCCCCGGTGAAGAGTGATAAGGCGCAAAGGTAGGCGCTTGATTGTGTCGCCCGAACGATGAATTGTCGAGGCTCATCGGCGCTAATCCCATGTTTCCTCCGTTGCTCTGTGTTGAATGCGCAGGTGTCCTTGTCTGCTGCTGCTGGTCGAAGTGCGACATGAAGCTGAAGAACCTTTCCATAAGGTTCGGATCCACGCTTGAAGAGGGTGATGGGGTCACCATTTCCGGTGCTCTTCCTGTTGTTTCTTGAGCAGCGCCGGTCTCGGTTTGCAGCCTGAAGTATGCAATCCAGAGTTGCCGGGTTGAATGTCTTGGTTGCTGGGTGAGCCCGTAGAGGTCTTCTTGCCCTTGCTGTCCATGGCTTCGAATTAATGAAGTCGTTGAATTGCAGATTGTAGATAGAGTGTCGTTGCTGGGAGTTTGGTCTCTGACCAGCTCTCATACCATGTTGGGCTGAGAAAAGCCCTTAGGATCTTTCCAGAGACTAAGTCCCAGGTTGTAGAATGCGACTTGAGTAGTGCAGCGGAAGTTGAGGCAGTTGAACCCTTGTACTAGTATATGAGAACAAGTGATTGATTAAAGAAACAAACATACAGCAATATATAGAAAATAAGAAAGCAGTTGTAGAATACAGTTGCAGGAGCGGTTATCGAGTCGCACAGCGACTCGATTGTCGCTTCGGTTACCATCCGCGATGTTGTAACGGTCAGTCGCAACCTCCAGTTGTGACTCTTCAAGTCCCTTCGCGTTCTTTGTCCACCCCCTTGTGTAACCTCCGTTGACTCGCGTACCCGTTGCGATCTTCCTCGAGTGTAGTGTTCAGAAACGCTTAAGTCCTGTGAGATATTTCCAACACATGGCAAGGAGATAAACCAACTGAAAGCAATAGGTTACGAATGCACTCATACTAAACAGACTCCATCATTACAACAGCACGACAGCTCAGCTCGTACCAAATCACAGCAGCAGCTGCGGCAGAATCGGTCTGAGTGTATTAAACGGCACCGCAGGGGCCGTTTCCTCTGCCTCCATAGCTCGTCTGAAACACTCTGCAGCAGCACCCACATCCCCACTCCCCGCTCCACCAGCCCCAGCACATGCCAGGCACGCGCGTCAAACCCATCCCCAGATACCACCTCCCTCAGGTGCACCTCTGCCATATGCAGCCACTCCCCCCCCATCTGCAGCAGCAGCGCTCCCAGCCGTGCCTTGCTGGCAGCGTGCCATTGGTCGATGGCCAGGGCGCTGCGGTAGCAAGCCAGGGCCTCCTGGGGCCTGCCTTTAGCCCCGTCTAGCATGCCTGGGGGGAGAAGCAGCAGGGGCGAACAAGAGGTGGAGGGCAGGAGAGAGGTGGCCCATGGTCAGAGCACTGCGGTAGCAAGCCAGGGCCTCCTGGGGCCGGCCTTTAGCCTCTTCTAGCATGCCTGGGGGGAGAAGCAAGAGGGGCGAACGAGAGGTGGAGAGCAGGGGAGGGGTGGCCCATGGTCAGAACGCTGCAGTAGCGTGCAAGGGCCTCCTGGGGCTGACCTTTAGCCTCTTCAAGCATGCCTGGGGGGGAAGAGACATGGGGGGTGTCACAGAGGGAGAGGGAAAGATGATTGTAAAGCTGGCTAATGGTAGGGCTCTGCAGTAGCATGCAAGGGCCTTCTGGGGGCGGCCTCTTGTCTCTTCTAGCATGCCTGGGGGGAAGAGACACAGGGGATGTGACAGAGGGAGAGGGGAAGAGGAGCTTAAGGCTGGCTGATGGCAGGGCTCTGCAGTAGCATGCAATGGCCTTCTGGGGGCGGCCTCTCGCCTCTTCTAACATGCCTGGGGGGAGGGAGAGGGGGGGATGTGAAACAAGAACGGGTTGGAGGAGGCGGGGGAGGCGGGGGAGGCGGGGGAGGCGGGGGAGGCGGGGGAGGCCGGGGAGGCGGGGGAGGTGGGGGAGGCGGGGGAGGCGGGGGAGGCGGGGGAGACGGGGAGGCGGGGGAGGTGGGGGAGGCGGGGGAGGCGGGGGAGACGGGGGAGGCAGGGGAGGCGGGGGAGGCAGGGGTTTCGGAGGACATCTCAAGCGGTAGGGAACTCCTGGGGCCAGCCTTTGGCCTTCTTGAAATTGTTGGGATATTAAGGAATATTCAATGCAAGCTTATAAGGGGACTTCGAGACCTACTTTCCACTTTGAAGAGCAATGGGAGCTCTGTGGATTTGGGGCCATGAAAGCACGGGGAGAGAACACAGAGGGGGTTGGAACGTCATTGCTGTGGAGTAAGTCGTGATCATGAAATGCACACGCATATGTTGATGACAAATAATTGGCCCAAGAACCCTTTAGACACATCTCCTACATTTGACAAAGCATGCTGTCGCTGCCACCATGATTCACTTCCGGATTACATGGACCTCCTGCCACCATGCCCTCACCTGCCACCATAGCAGCACCTGCCGCCATGATTCACTTCAGGATTACCCAAATCCTCTGCCACTACGCCCTCACCTGCCACCATCCACGTGTCAGCAGCATATGGATCCAGCGTCTGACACTTTGCCACACAGAGGTCGGCATCTACCGCCCGCCCACCAACCAGATACGCCTCGGCAAGAGACTGCCACACGGCTGCTTCTGTCACCGAGCCGCCCTGCATGGGGGGGAAGGATTTGGAAAATAATGTGTTTTTGTTTACTCGTATGCAGCTAAGAAATAGAGCCTCCCAACAGCTGGACATGCCTCGGCTAGCCGCACGGCTGCACTGCACTGAGCTGCCATACAGCAATTGGCATCTCACATGTTTCCATTCCAAGAGACTGCGGGAAATCTAGATAGATGATATTTTCTCCCTCAACCGCTTCCCCCTTTTCCTTACCACTTCGCCTCGCTTCTGCCGTGACTGTACCGCAGCCATGGCCTGTTTCAAGCTCTCCACAGCGTCACCAACGCCTACAGTCACACCACCACTGCCATCCACCCCTGCTCCCCCCTCCCCTTCCCCTCCCTCTTCCCCTGCCCCCCCACTCGCTAGCTGCACCTTGGCGCGCAGCACCAGCAGCGCCGCCCTTGCGCCCTCCCCTCTCTCCCCCCATCCGCCCCCCTCCCCCGGCTCCTCCCCCCGCTTTCTTGATGGCGGCTTCCCCCACGCGGCACATATCTTCCGCGTCCTTGAACCGCTGCTGACACGTCAGCAGCAGCGCCAGGATCTGCCACGTCAGCAGCCACTGCCCGCCGCCGGCTTTCAGCGCGCTCTTGGCGACCTTGAGCGCCTCGCTGACGTGGCGCTGCTCGGCCAATGCGAGCGCGAGATCCACCATCACGGCTGCTGAGGAGGCATCTTCTTCTAAAGCCTGGCTTAGCGACTCGACGGCGCGTTTAAGAGTCAGTTCCCGGCGAGCCGCGGAAACATAATGGTTGCGCGATAGTAGGAGGAGATTAACTCCCAGCGCATGAAGCGCCTTAGCGCGCTGCGGGCCGCTGCTCGCAGCGAGCTCCACCGCGCGTTCGCCGTAGCGGACGCCCTCTTCGCTCCACGTGTCACGCCGGGCGCAAATCACGGACGCGAGAATAAGAGACGGAACGTGGTCGGGCCGCTCGGACGGCTGAATCGCGTTCCGGACGACGTCAAAAGCCAGCGCCTCGTCGCTACTATTGTCGTTAAGATCCCCGCCTCCCCCCGCGTCATTTGCGCCACCCGCGGGGGAGCTTGCGGGGTCCGCGGGATTCAAGGGGTAACCCGCAGACGCGGAGACCGCTGCGCGGAAGTGCGCGCGAGCGAGGCGGAAGAAAAGGTCGCTCCGCGGAAGGGCGTCGGGGGGAAGCGCGAGGAGATCCGCGACTGACTCCGCGCCCCCGTTGATCTCCGCGCCGAGCCCAAGCCCGTCCGCGGGGGCGGAAACGGCGGAAGCGGCTGGCGGGGCTGGGGGACCGCCCATGGCGACAGTCGGAATGCGGACGCGCGCGAAGCGGACAAGCGCTATTCCGCGAGGCTTGTCCGCGAGGAAGCGGGCGAGCGGATGCTAGTCCGCGAGGCTTGTCAGACAAGTTGTCGCACTACTCGTCGCACTACTCGTCGCACTGCCGTTGCACTGCCCGTCTCAATGCAAGCGTGCTCCTCTTCTCTCGTCGCAATGCGATAAGAGGGCCTGCAGCGCCCGATGTCGGGATTGGAGCCCCGCAACGCGATTGGAGCACAACCAATCGCGCAGAAGTCGGGATTGGAGCAAACACAAGGGCCCCTGCTGCCGGCTACTCAGTCACAGCGGCGCATTCTACCAGGCTGCGCTCGAACCGACTGAACAGTTACTGGCTAGAAAGACCAGTTACGGAATAGCAGAATGTCGCATTGCCTCCTATTCCAAATGCTTTCAGCTCTCGCGCTCTTAGATAAGTAGGTTCTAGACCAGTAGTCTAGGAGTAGAACAGAAGGGCAGCTACAGATACTACAGTCTAGTGGGTGAAAGGGGTGCACAGTGGTTCAGAGCGGTGCGCGCGATTTCGCATTTTCAGCACAGCAAGCCGGAGTGGCAGGGGACAGTGGCGGAGGAAACGGGCCAAGATCGAGGGAGATCCCAGAACTGGGAATACTGGTTACAAGTTTCTTGTAAATAGGTTCTAGGGAGGGGCGTAGAACTAGATACAAGCAACTTTGTAAAAATGAATGCTAATGAGGTGCCTCACTGCATGAGACTTAAACAATTGTCACATCCTTGCACACCCCTCCATAGCCGAAAAAAAGAAGAGAAATACTACACAATCTGTCCATCCCTTCTATTTTCTCCGTCCCTCTATCCTCTGCTCTCTAATACGGTTTTCCCCAATCTCTTCCCCTTCCATATTCTCCGTTCTCTACCCCTACTGTGACTCGTCCACATGCCCTACAGCACGGCCCTCCCTCCCCTCCACCACCCTCACAGCCTCAATGGCCGGATCAACCGTCAACATTAAAGCACCGACCCCTTGACCACCCCCTTTCCCCTCGCCCATCCCCGTTGCCCATTTCCTGTGTATCTTTCACCGGCAGCGGCGCCCCACCCCCTGCCTGCCCTTCCCCGGGCGCCATGAACCAGGGCACCTCCAGCCCCTTGTAGTCACGCCGCAGCGCCAGAAACTCCGACCCCGATCGACCTCCACTACCGCTGGCGTGGCGAACCCAGATTGGCTGGACGCCTGAGCCATGCCTGTAATGACTCTGCTGATGCTACAGCTGCTGTCGCTGCGGCTGCTTTTTCTGCTGCTGTTGATGGCGCTGGTTTGTGAGGGGTGTGCGACACCAGAGAAACCCTCACAAAGCATAATCAACGAGCATTATCTTCACCATCTCTTCCCCCCCCCACCCGTACCCACATTCCTTTCAGAACCACCTTTCCCTGACCCTGCCTCTCCCTCCCTAACCACTTCCTCTCCCCCTCCCTCCTCAACCAACATAGAATACTTCCCCATCCAATCCCCCCCCTCTTCAAGTGCCATCGGCGCCTCGAACGGCATCACAATCAACGTGTAAAATTCTGGGCTATCCTTGGCATTCGCAACGAGGAAGTAGCGGCGGAATGGCAGCCGGGAGTGGTCCACATAACGAAAGAGAGGGGATATAAGGGGGGGGATCATAGGCAGGCAAGGACGAATGATCTTGGCTGGTAGTGGTAATGGTGGTGGTAGTGGTGGTGCTGCTGCTGCCGCTAGTCCTGGTACCATCAGTAATACCAGTCATGATACCAGTAATGCAATCTGGCAGTGATACCTGTAATGCAATCTGGCAGCCTTTGAGCTGTTTCTTGAGTCGTCCTGGCCGCAACAGTAGCAGCAACATCAATAGTGGAGAGGTTGTTGGGGTGTGGTCTAAGAATGGCCGTCTGGTTGTACTCCAACGTGAGGGTGATGAGAGAGGGAGAGTCATTGCTGCTACTCACCCACACCACAATTACTGCTCTGCCGCTTCCTTCCCCCCCTCCTCGTTGCTGCTTCTGGTGGTTTCTGCAGCCATGCTACAGTTGGGCGGCAACACCCACCGCGATGCCCAAACACGATTCAAGGGGTGGCACACTGGGCAACAGTGCATTGGGCGACTGATGCTGATCCGGCACCATTGCCTTCAGCAGCGCAATAGCTGAAGGAGGGAGCTCCGCTGCGCAAATTGATTTGCTCCCACAACATGAGCTAGCATTTGTTTCCGCAACACCACCTCTATTACGGCATTCACCACTCACACCCGCGGCATGTGTTTGCGCCACCACGCTTTCCTCCTTCCTCCGGCTCCACCTCTCCCACCCTTACCGCCGCCACCTCATACGCACCTCCTCCCCCCCCCCCCCCCCCACCTTTCCGCTGTCACTCCCCTATCCGCATGCGTATCTGTAGTGCACGATGCAGTTATTTCTGTCATGTCACGATGACACCTCATCCACGTAGCAATTGCTGCACGTGGCGGCTGCCGCATCAGCCAAAACATAGAAATACGCCAGATCTCAATGTCACGGGTCCACGTTCGCCATATGTTCTGCCAAATCTTGTGCCGCGCGAACAGCAGGATGCTGAGACACCTGATGCGGTTTTGATCTTACTATACCTACTATCCCTGGCTACTGTTTTCTTGACCCTCTGTAAAACCCAGCAACCTGGACCCTTGTTGATTTATCTTGCCTTGAGAGGTCTGACCATGATGTGCCTCGTGGGCAATTTCAAGGGGAGTCTCTGTTTGATTCTTGCTATAACTATCCGAGCGCAAGGTTTCATCCAACTTTTTAAATCACCTTGGGCATCAATCATGATATTTGAGTCCAAGAAGGATCTGGGTATAAGGATGTGCATAGAATTGTTAAATTATATACAGTGACGGAAAAAACTGTCCATATGTTGACCCTTTGAGAGGTTAAAAAGCGTGTGTATTTATTATACAGAGTTTTAAAAACAGCGGGATTTAATATAGTAGTGTAGTGCCTCCTGAGCAAGAGGAGCACATGTCATGCAGCTTGAAAGGGCATGTTTATAATGCCAAACCAACAACCACATTCACCAAGTCCTATTCGGACACTTTTGGCCAGATTTGAAGAAAGTGTTCAACATTTCAAAATCAGTACCTAGTCCACCTCCCCTTAGCCCTAACCACTGCCTTCACCCTCCTAGGCATGCTGTTGATGAGGCCCCTGCACACATCCGCCCCAATCCCATCCCATGTCTCTTGCACCCGCTCCCAAGTCTGGAGCATCCCCATAGGGGGGTGCTCATACTTGGCGAGCTCCCTTTTGAGGTGTGCCCACAGGTGGTGCTCTATGGGATTGAGATCAGGGGAGGAGGAGGGCCACTTGAGGACCGCATACGGCTGCTCAGCTAGCCATGCTTGCACAAGGCGGCTCTTGTGCTTGGGGTCGTTGTCATGCTGAAAAATGACATCCGAGGGGGTTAGACTATAGAAGTCGATAGTTTGAGCAAGCTCATCATGCAATATACTCCTGTACAGCTCCCCATCCATGCGGCCGTCAATCTTGCACATATACCCCGGGCCATCATAAGTCATGCACCCCCATACCATCAATGACCCGCCCCCATGCTTGACGGTTTGTTGAATCTGATGACCTTGCAGGGCCGCCCCGTCGCGAATCCATGCGTACTTGCGGCCATCACTGGACAAGCGGTTGATTTTGGTCTCGTCGGACCAGATCACCCGCTTCCAGTCTTCAATGGTCCAGTCAACGTGCGCCTTGGCGAAGTCGAGGCGGTCTTTGATGTTTCGGGCAGATAGTCGCAGCTTCTTCGGTTTCTGCACGGCTACTAAACCGGAGTTCTTCAGGGCGTTGCGCACGGTTCTAGGGCATATCTTGATGCCGCGCTCTGATTCTAGAAGTCTTGCGGCTTCTATGCTACTCTTCGCATGGCCAGAAGTGACGGCTCGCACCAGTGAGCACCTATCACGAACCGGGAGTACGCACGGTCGGCCGTTCCTAGGAACAATCGGCCTGACCGCTAGGCTGCTCGTGCGCTGGGAGGGTTCGCGTGCGTATTTCTGTACCGTGCTTTTCCCTATTCCTAATGCTTTAGCGATTTGACGAAGACTCTGGCCCTGTCGAAGCAGTGTCGCGATCCTATCTTTCTGGCTCGAAAGAAGCGGTCGCATCGTCGCTAGGGGCTTGGCGTAGTTGCCGCTGTACTATCGAGCAAAAAAAGGAAGCGTTGGTTGCGAGGATGCGTAATGCATGCAGGAAATAAATCTGGCCTCGATGTTGGCCTAAAGTGTCCGCATCGAGTAACGAGCGCTTATTATTGTACTCTTTACAATAAACTCGATAAAAGTTACAACACCCAAGTGCATTGAGAAACTCAGGTCAAGAGGCACAGTATGTATTCTGTTGTGGCTGGGTTTTGACAATATATAATGCCAGAATCACAAAGTTTATGTACTGCAGTGGATTTATAAGCCCATTTATTTCCGTCACTGTATATGTTATATAATTGTAGGCTTGGTAGGTGCTACTGAAACTTACTGTGGAGGGTACAACACCCCTCCTTGTATCCCTCTCTCTTCTATTCTCCTCCTCTTTTCTCTCGTCAACTTTCTCCTTCCTAAACCTCACGCCATTCCATGGCTTCCCTCCTACCTAGCGTAGTTTGACATGGTTTCAGAGCAGGACCCTTTCGCACAGGCCTTCTCCTCACGCTTCTACAGCGTACTCCCCCCCCGTCACGCCGCGTTGGCCCCATCATGCCGCCTTGGCCCCGTCACTCCGCGCTGGCCCCGTCGCGCCGCGCCGGCCTTGTCACTCCGCACCAGCCCCGTCCCTCCGCGCCAGCCCCGTCGCGCCGCGCCGACCTTGTCACTCCGCACCAGCCCCGTCCCTCCGCGCCGGCCCCGTCACGCCACGCTGGCCCCGTCACCCCGCGCTGGCCCCGTCACTCCGCGCTGGCCCCGTCACGCCGCGCCGGCCCCGTCACGCCGCGCTGGCCCCGTCACGCCGTGCCGGCCCCGTCCCTCCGCGCCGGCCCCGTCACTCCGCGCTGGCCCCGTCACATCGCCGTGCCTCAGTGCCTCAGTGCCGCCGTGTCGCTGTCCCGCCATGCCGCCGTGCCACGGTGCCGCCATGCCGCCGCGCCGCTGGGTCGCCGTGCCGTCGGGCTGCCGTGGCGGCTTCGCCACGCCAGCGCACGGACAGCTGCGGCCTGCGCCCTGTCCTAGGCGCCAGTCGTAATGCCCTCACGCCAGTAAGCGTCGCGCCAGCCATGGTGCCTCGCTGAAGATCCCCCCCCTCCCCTCCCCCCCCCCCCCCCCCCCCCTTCCCCCTCGCCAAGGAGATTGGCCATGCCACCGAGAGGGCGGGGGCCGCTGCAGCCGCCTCTGACGTTGAAGCCGCCGCCACCGCCGCTGTTGCCGCTGGCCAGTTGCCGCCACACACCGCCACCGTTGCTCTCGTCACTGCTGTGCCGGCCGCCATTGCCATCTCCCAAGCCGTGGGTGTTGACCGATTCCGTAGTCATCACGGCTGCTGCTGGAAATGGGGGTGCTAGGTTAGGGGGTGTGGGTGCGTGTGGGTTCTTCAACTACCAAGCCTAGGGGGTGTGTTAAATTCTATATATGTTATTTAATTGTAGGCTTGGTAGGTGCTACTGAAACTTACTGTAGAGGGTACAACACCCCTCGTATCCCTCTCTCTTCTATTCTCCTATTTTCTCTCGTCAACTTTCTCCTTCCTAAACCTCACGCCATTCCATGGCTTCCCTCCTACCTAGCTTAGTTTAACAGGAATATTGATCCTTGAACGCCACGACAATCAAGACTAGGTTTCCAGTGCCAAGTGTCGAGGATTTTCTAGATGCAATGCATGGCGCTAGAGTCTTCTCTAAAATCAAACTTTGCTTAGGTTATCAACATATTTGAGTAGTTCTAGAGGATCGACATAAGACCCGTACGAAGCAGGAGTAAAAAGAGCTCATGGTTTTGCCATTTGGATCAACCAACACCATAGTGACATTCCAGGTGCTCATGAATTGTATGCTAATGTGTTTCCTCAAATTGCTTGTTGTAGTATTTTCATACGATAGCTAAGTCTATTCCCGGATGCCATAGAAGCACGTAGAGCACTTGATGAAGATCGTTGAGGTCTTGCAAAAGGAATCGTTGTACGCTAAGCAGTTAAAGTGCGAAACCTTCCTTCTAGAGGTCGAGTTTCTATGCCATGTCGTATCCGCCAGTGGCGTTAGAACCGACCCGAAGGCTCCGACCTCGTTAAGAGAATTGCGGGGTTTTCTTGGGTTTACGAATTACTACAACTGATTTTTTCAGGGATACGCATCCATTGCTAGTTCAGTCACCAATCTACTTCGCAAGGGCGTAAGGTCTTAGTGCGGTCGAGCACAGAAGCACGCATTCGAGTAGATGAAGCAGTATCTTACATCTTCACAGACTCTCTCATACCCCAATCCATCTTGCCCATATGACATAGTGATCGATGCATCAGATTAGGCCATTTGAGTAGTATTTCTCCTAGACAAGGGCCATGGGTTGCAGCCCATAGCATACAAGTTACCTTAGTTGGGGTGAGTAGAGCTGAATTATCCGTCAAAGAAGCATTAACAATTATCCACTTGTGCAAGGTACAGTATGAATGTGCTACGTGGAGGTTGTAGATAGTGTTATATGCACGGACCATTGCTCACTAAGGTTCCTCAATTCCCAGCTGCAGCTCAGTCGCCCCTGGGCCAGGTGGATGGAGTTCATGGAGGGCAGACGTAGAGGAGTACATTCTCGTGTAACATGTGTCCATGCACTAAGTCCTCCAACCTGCATGAGCGTAAACCTGGACTTCTTTAATTGATTCTACAATCCGATTGTAAGTGGCAGGAAGTTACGATGGGCTTCACCGTGGCCTTGCCGCGGATAGTTAGGAGACACGTCATCATCTTCAGTTTTTTTTTGTAGTGTATTTCATCCCCACGTGCCGCAAGGTTACAACAAAGGAATTCGCGACACTGTTCGCAGATAACGTTATCCGACTACACAAAGTTCCGAGTTCCATCATCTCAGACCGTGATCCTTGTTTCACTTCTAAGTTTTAGAACTAGACATTTCCCCTCTTTGGGACTTGCTAAGCTATGTCATCAGCTTATCACCCAGAGCCAGATGGGCAAATGGAGCGTGTCAACCAGACGAGCAAATCCTTTGCAGCACTACTATACTGCAACATCTTGGGATAAGGAGCTAAGCACGGCTGAGTTTGCTTACAACAATACACAACATTAATCCATATGCATGTCTGCATTCCTTGCTCCTGTTTGGTCAGCACCCCAATGTCCCCACTTGTGTTGACATCAGATCCACAGTTCCACACACTAACAACTTCCATAAGCATTTCACTTCCATTTTTTACCGCATGAGGAACCACTTGGAGCTCACAAATGCACACAGGATATGCACCACCCACCCAAGTCGTCAAGATGTGACCTTTCTCTCTCTCTCTCTCTCTCTCTCTCTCTCTCTCTCTCTCTCTCTCTCTCTCTCTCTCTCTCTCTCTCTCTCTCTCTCTCTCTCTCTCTCTCTCTCTCTCTCTCTCTCTCTCTCTCTTCCAGAGATCGAGTGCTTCTTGATAGCCGCAACCTCCATCTTCCACATGACTGCATCGCCCTCGTTTTATTGGTTCATTTGTCAATGAGGGTGTCATGAGTCCAGTTGCACGCCGCCTTCGCCTTCCTGTGCTCTTTCGCATGCATCCCACATTTCATGTGTCACTCCTTTGTCCTTATGCCGATCCCAACCCCACCTTCTCGGGCTGTAATTGCACCCCCATGTTGGTAGTCGTTAATACCGACGAGCCTGATGGGCCAGATCCAGTGCATCCTGAGTCACTATCACCATTTCCAAAGGGGTGCCACTTTCATCATTTGGCATGCTTACCTTGCTGCAAAAACAGGTGGGTTCCTTCATATTTGCTATCTTTAGACAACAAGTGCCTGCATGTGTATCTTCATGCCGAATGTTGGGTGCACGGGTGTTTTCAAGTGGGCGGGGATGTAGGCTCGCGTGCAGGCGGTCACAATAGGGCCCTGCTGGCGAGGGTCCAGTTGCCCATCCAGGCAGTGAGAGGTATCGTCTTCGGGGCCGTCGGCCCCGGCAGAGCCCATCGGTGGCTGATTTTCGGATGAGTGAGACAGCGATGACATTGACCCAATGCACGAGGGGGGGGGTGGGGGGGAGGGGAGGTTTAGAAGCCCAACAAAAAACACGCATGTATGGTTGCCGCAATCCAGTAAAGCGATCCAATATGTAGTCCGTAGGATCTTCAGGATTGAAATGCAGTAGTGCATTTTGTGGAAGCGGTTGATTGGTCGATGAACTCTGTTACAGTGAATGCAACTAAGCAATGTTGATTCTACAAGGGAATGCGAAGTGTTACATGATGGAATGAGGTTTGCTCAATGTTGCACTATCCATGACTACAAGGTGCTTTTATACTTCCATAGTACATCAGGTAACCAGGTTTATCATATTTAAAAAGAATAGACCCTTCTAGAAATAGAATCACCCTACGTATAGCCACGCAATGCTATTGGCTTTAAGGGATTATGCTAGATATAGCGCGCTAGTACATCTCGAGCTTGGTTGGTGATATAATTATAATAACGGGATAAACCAAAGGATAATGGAAAATGAGATGAGACCAAATGAGATGAGATAACGACCAAATGAATCAGGATAAAAAGAGGAATAAAATAGAATGGAAATATGGAAAGGGGAAATTGGTGTTGCAGGGTCGTACTCTCACACTTCCCCCCCTCAAAGCTGGGTGGTAGAAGTAACACCCTTTTTGACAAGGTAGTTGCAGAAAGGACGACGGGCGTTACCCATGTCGAATTCGGAGATGCAGCCTCAGAAGGATCATAACCCTTCTAGCAAAGAAGAAGCTCCATGGTGTCATGCGGACGATGACGGTGAGCAAGCACGTAGTTGACATTCGGTGGTTGGCATTTGGTGTAGAGTGTTTGTGGTCCCGATAGGGTTTAAGAAGCTGGTCTGGAAGGCGTTATGGATCTTCCAAGTGGCTGGTAGGCAGAAGCGGAAGGTGAATGAAGTGACCTTTGCTTCAACGAGAATACTGTAGGTCCGCAAAAGCAAGGTCGAAGCTTAAATGGAAGATGGCTGATGTCGAGATTACGGTGCGGATAAGTGTAGTGATGAGCGGCCAAGTGCTTCTGCTGTTGCTGGATGTCCAAGAGGCGTTTGTGTGTCTGATCTTCGAGCTGGTGGACAATGGTGATGGAATGGAATTGTCGGTTGCTATGGTATGAGCGGGTTGCGTCTGTAGCAAAGGAAGAATGGTAATCGTTATGTTGCATTGTTGATGTAGACGCACTCCCATATCAGTTGTGGAGAAGCTGTTCAACAATCCGATTGAGCCACGCTGTATGTCCGTCAGTCTATACAGTGACAGAAACAATTGTCCGGATGTTCAGTCTTATTTTGCATTTTGATAAGTGCAGCGGCGTAAACATTAAGCCTTAATTTATGGTGTGCATACACGTTGAGAAGATCAGTTAGGGCACTCTTTCAAGTCGCCAAACACCAGAGTAGTATAATACATGGTCCTTAAACACCTAAGCATATCATAAGAGCACATCCTGACAATTTGTACCGAGGACAGGCAGCAAACTAGAATCATAAAAAAATAGTACCTAGTCCAGCGTCCCTTTGCACGAATCACAGCCTTGATCCTCCTCGGTATACTGTCGATGAGGTTTGAGCACACTTCCGCCGGTATCTTGTCCCATTCCTCCTGCACCCTCTCCCACAGCTCCAGCATTCCACTAGGTGTTTTTTCGTACGTACCCAACTCCCTTTTCAAGTGTGCCCACAGGTGCTCTATTGGGATAAGGTCCGGAGAGGACGAGGGCCATTCCAGCACCGCGTACTCCTGCTCCCCAAGCCAGTCTTGCACCAGACGGGACTTGTGCTTGGGAACATTGTCGTGCTGGAAAATGGCCTCTTAGGGGGGGAGCTTGAAAAAGTCGATGGTGCTGCGATACAGCGGCCCATCCATCCTGCCATTTATCTTGCACATGAACCCCGCCCCCTCATACGTCATGCAACCCCACACCATCACAGAACCGCCCCCATGCTGAACTATCTGTTGGAGTTGATGGCTCTAGAGGCTGGTGCCCTCGCGAACCCAGGCGTACGCACGTTCGTTGGAGCAGAAACGGTATATCTTAGTCTCATCAGACCAAATCACCCGCTTCTAGTTCTCCACCGTCCAGTCGGCATGCGACATCGCGAAATCGAGCCGATCACGTATGGTTTTTGTAGAGAGCCTGGGTTTCTTGGGCTGCTGCACAGCAATCAAGCCCTCTGATCGAAACGAGTTCCTGACTGTCTTTGAGTCTACAGCCAGAGCGTGCTTCTCCTCTAACATCTTTGCAGCGTCTACACTGCTTTTCGCCTCCCCGCTTGTAATTGCTCAAACTATTCCACGCTGGAGTCGGGTTGTGATTAAGCGGGGGCGGCCGGCCGTGAGCATCGTGGGTCACACCTCATTGCGACTAGTCTTGGCAATCGCCTTCAGACCGTAATCGTGCACGGTGCTCTTGCCTATGCCCAGAGTTTTGGCAATTTTCCTAGTCGAATGCTGTGAGAGTACGACCCAGTTCCATTCCTTTCTCCTTTCCATCTTCCCTTTCCATTTCATTCCTCTTTTTATCCTGATTCATTTGGTCTTTACCCCATTCCCTTTGGATTCCTATTCCTCCTTTTCCATAAACCTTTGGTTTATCATGTTATTATCATTATATCACCGACCAGGCTCGGGATGTACTGGCACGCTATATCTTGCGTAATCCTGCTGTAATCCCTTAAAGCCAATAGCCTCGCGTGGCTATATGCAGGGTGATACTATTTTTTAGAAGGGTCTATTTCTTTGGGATAAGATAGACCTGGTTACCTGATATACTTTGGGAGTATAAAAGCGCCTTGTATCAATCGATAGTGCAACATTTCCTCGACACATTCGATCCTGTGACACCTGGCAATCAGAGCTTTTCTCACTCAGCCGTGCTCAGCTAAGCAGCAGCAGCGGGACTCCTGCCTCGAAAAACCGTCGCTGGCGACCAATTCGATGCCGATTCTGGTAAGCACCATCTCCGCGTTTTTTCGAATTACCCCCTCCGCGCGTGTTTTGAACAGGATGGCGAACTTCGACTACGCCGAAGTTACCCACTTCGCAAGCATCGCCGCCCTACAGGAGGAGATGCGAGCCGACAGCGAAGCTTGGCGACAAGAGTTCGAGCAAGTAACTCGACTTGCCGGCGCGCAACACGAAACGACAATGGTGACGACGCAGCAGACGCAGCAGTTTCCCGAGGCTCCAAAGCCGCGCCCACCTGATTCGTTCGATCCGAGCGATCGAAACTCCGACGTCCAGAGATGGATTGCCGGCATGGAGATCTACTTCGCAGCCGTCGGATGGAGCTCGCTAGTCTGGGACGGTCAGCGCTAACGATTTGCGGCAACACTGATGCGAGGAGCGGTGCTTGATTGGATCGGCGGTAACAGCACCTTCATCCACGGCGAAGCCATGTGGCAGCAGTTCCGCACCGACCTATTGAAACGTTTCGAGCCGATAAATTTGGGTTTCCTTGCCCGCGGAAAAATTCATCGCCATCGACAGATTGGGAGGGTAGCACAGTACACGCAGCAGATGGAAGAATTTTATAACCGCATTCCTGACCTGACCGAAGGGGAAAAAGTTCTGTCATATCTCGCCGGGCTGAAGACCGAAGTCAAACGACAAGTAGCAGCGACAAACTACGTGAGCTACAGTGACGTGGTATCGGTAGCGGAGCGCTTCGACATGGTCAACGCTGGGACACGACGGGCGCACGTCGGCAGTAAAGCGACAGGGCGACTGCTTAGCTCACCCCACGTTCGCCGACCCGATGGAAGTCGACAAGTTCGAAGGACGGCCACGTCCGAAAAACACCAACTTCACGTGTGATTTTTGCAGGGTGCCGGGCCATCGAATCTTTGACTGCAACAAAATAAAGTCCGCACGCACTGAGTATCGGGCACGCAACAGTGGCGGAAATCCTTCGGCCAATCAGAAGCAAAAAAACGGGACTCACCAGTAATTGCGGATCTAGCTGGCGAAAAAGAAAAGATCCGAAAGCAGCCGCGGACTTCCGGAAAAATCAACGTCGACGCAGCTGATTCGACGTGAACAGGAGAAAATGATGGGGAAAAATCTCCACCCCACGACCAGTCTTTGCCAGAGGAAATCGCCGAGGAAAAATCCAACTCCGCGAAAAAAGACTCTGCCAAGACAGGGAAACTCTTTGAAGACCCAAGAAATGATAAGGATTGATTAAAGTTCTCTTATAAAGATGCTTTAATGAAAACTTGTAATTCTCAAGGGGCTAGAGCCTTGGAGAAATTTCGGGAGGGACTCCAGAAGAAGCAGAAAACTGTGGAGATCATACCGGTACCGGAGAACTTGGGGACCAAATTAAGGAGTGTGGAAAGAAGCCGACCTTTCTGCGGAGTCAACGTCCTCTCCCGACACCAGCCCACAGCTACTACCCGTTCCCTAGGGAAGACGTCGGTGGAGCTGAAGCAGCTTAAGAGGAAGCTGGGGGTCTACAAAAAGCTGCGAAAACCCCGAAATCCTGCTTCGGATGCATCCAACTTTGCCACTTCGTCAACGACACGAACAGTCGTCACGGAAACTCCGGGCCCAGGAGAAGAGCCTTTCTCCAAGCAGCCTCGGCTAGCTGCCAGCTCAGGAGTAGGAAGCAACAAATATTGGGATATACCCTATGACCCAATCAATGAAACTATTTTTGGGTACTCCGAGCAATGCCTGCCCCTTGTGCTCGAGGTCATCTGCAAAGGACGACGCCTCCAAGTGTTTTGTGATGTCATCATATGCTATCACATTCTGTCTGCCTCCCATCCCATATTTTTTCAACTTGCATGTGTGGTTTGAACGTGTGCAAGAATTTGTGTGTGATGTGTTCTGGAGTTTGGGAATGTGTTTTGTGTTATTTTGTTTGAGCAGGTTTTTTGTGATGATAGATCTTGAGAAGATCTTTCCGACGCAACGAGAATCCCTTCAATCGGAGCAAGAACGCGAAAGCTATGAAGATTCAAAGTTCATGAGCTTGCGTTACAATTGCGGCGGTTACAAAGTGAAGTTGTGGGGTGACTCTATATGGAGTTGGGACCTTTGGGGGTTGGGGAAATTTGTCACTCACTGTAACAGCTGCAAATTGGTTGGGAACAACCAAGCTAGGTTGGCAAGGGTGGCCAACTTGGATGGATTGGTTGGGAAGGGACAAATGTCAAAGTTGGGGTTCCTATAGGGAGGGAATCTTTGTGCTTATGGGGTTTCCTTGGTTGGGGACTCTCTTGGGACCTTCCCTCTCATCCCTCTCTTCTATCCCAACCTTTCTCTTGCTCCTCTAATTCCTTGTGAGATTCTTGAACTTTGATTGAACCTTTGAGATTGAGTTAAGTTCTCCTCCTACAGCTTACCCCCTAATGCGTCCAAAGCCATAGCGTCGCGAATACTTCATCAATCAACGTGATTCAAATTGGGAACGGTAGCTGAGATTAAGAGCTACAACATATCCAAGTTTCGCGACATTCCAACGGCTAGTTTTTCGTCGACATTGTTTCTTGTGAAGACGACGTTTCTGTCCAGAATTTCGGATTTATATTTTGAGTAATTCTAGTTCCTAAGTTCACCTAGACTCCGTCCTTAATTCTAACAAGTGGTATCAGAGCAATATTAAGGACATTGAGAGGAGTCTACAGAAGTGTGAAGACCCTTCTAGACCCACCATGGCCTGTGGGTGTGCCTAAGTGGTGTTCTAAAGGTTGGATGTGTCTTCCGCTAAGGGAAACTCTGCCGAAATTTCGTGGACGCCGATACTTGTGAAAATATCGAGGAAGCTGAGTGTGGACAGCAAAGGGGGGCTGAAATTCGTCATTTCTCAAGGAGAAGATGAATGAGAGAGGAGGAGATGCGAATGGAAGAGGAGCTGTAGCTGAGAAGGCAAGTGAGCCGCCGCCATCAAAAGTTGAAGCTTTGGATGGCTCCAACTATGAGGAATGGAGCGGACGGATGAGGAGTGCCTTCAAACGCTACAAGCTACTGAAGATTGCTGTTGGGGAAGAGAAGATGCCGGAAGAAGGCGAAGCACGTGAACGGTGGATTGAGAAAAACGCGGTGCTTTTCGACCTCATCCTTCAATCGGTCAACAAGGAGATGTTCGAGCACATCAAGGATCTTGTGGAAGCGGATGATTCGGGTCCAAGGGCATGGAAACTACTACGCGATGTGTTTCAGCCCAGCACTCTCCTGATGGTGATCGTGCTCAAGAAGGAACTTGCTGCCATCTCCATGCGACCAGGGGACGATGTGAAGCTGGTCCTTGACAAGATCAAGGACACCTATGCAAGGATGGCAGCAGCGGGCAGCGGTGTATCTCAGCTGCAGCAGTGCACCAAGATCATCTCGGTGTTGGACAACTCTTGGGACAACCTCATCCCCACCCTCAACTCTCAGCAAGGTCAATGGACACCTGAGTGGCTAAGGCAGCAGATTCTGCAGGAGGACTTCCGCAGACGCCATGTGGGAGGCGGTGCTGCCACTAAGACTGCTGAGGGGTATGGAGCTGCAGGGCGCGGCAGAGGAAGAGGGGGTTGGAGAGGCCGAGGCCGTGGGAGAAGCTTTGGCAGAGGTAGAGGCCGAGGTGACTATAATGAGGGGCATGGGAGCTCCAGTGGCAGGGGGAGTACCAGAATGGAGGGCACCTGCTGGTACTGCAAGCAGGTTGGGCATCCTTGGTTCAAGTGCTTCAGCAGGCCGGAGGGATGGGCACCTCCAGGCATGAAGCCGCCCAGTGGTGAACGCGCACAAGGTGGCGCTGTGCAAGGCTCAGGTGCACAAGGTGAAGGTGCACAAGGTAACGCCTATCCTGGGATGTATCTCATGGTTGAGGATGTGCATGGGCATGAGGGTGATGTGGGATCTGTGGGAAAGGTTGTGATGCATCCTCTCACGCACTGGGTGATTGATTCGGGTTGCACCAGTCACATGACTCCACGGGCAGATTTGCTTGATGAGGTAAAACCCCCTGGGAAGATTAAGTATGTGGCAGCAGCATCAGGTGCTTTGCTCCCCGTGATTGGTGTTGGGAATGCCAAGGTTAAGGGAGCTAATGGGGAGCTTGTGGGGCTTGGGAATGTTCTGCTGGTTAAAGGCTTGTCTGCTAACCTTCTCTCTGTGCGGCGACTGCAGAAGAGTAAGGCCGAAGTGACCTTTGGACCAACCAGCTGCCGTGCTAAGCTTGGGAAGAAGGTGCTGTGGAGTCTGGAAGAGGAGACCAGCTGCATCAAGGACCTGTGGCAGCTGCCCATCATCCCTTGGAATGGGAAGACTCCAACAGCAGCAACGGCAGCAGCGGCAAAGGCAACAGCAGGAGGAGATGCAACTGCACCAATTGATGGGGTCCTGGAAGCAGTCAAGAAAGTGCAGCAGCAGCAGACACATGGTGAGGTGCTTGCTGGTGTGGATGCGAGTGCGGCATGGGCTAAGGCTTCATCAAGGAGTGGAGAGGCCGATTGGGAGACATGGCATGAGAGGTTGTGTCATGTGAACTTCCCTATGCTGCAGAAGTTGGTGAAGAATGGGAGCCTGAAGGGCTTGGAGGTGAAAGGGGAAGTGAAGGAGATTGGGAGCTGCCCTACATGCTTGGAGACCAAGTTCTCCAAGTTCCCCTTCAACAGTGCAACAGGACCAGCCAAGACCCCACTTGCACTTGTGCACATGGATGTGGTGGGGCCCACAAGAGCCCCTTCCCTCTCAGGCAGCCGCTATTTCTTGACAATTGTGGATGACCACACTCGGGCAGTGTGGGTTTACCCTTTGAACAGCAAGGGGGAGGTGGCAGCGGCTGTCCTTAAGGAGTGGATGCCTAGAGCTCAGAGGGAATGCGGACACAAGGTGAAGGTGATCCGCAGTGACAATGGTGGGGAGTTCATTGGAGCTGATTTTGAGGGGGAGTTGAAGAGGAAGGGGATCCAGCATCAACTGACAGTGCCATACAATCCGCAGCAGAATGGCGTGGCTGAGAGGTTCAACAGGACCCTGCAGGAGGGGGCACGCACTCTCCTTGGGCGTGCAGGGCTGCCTGATCCGTTTTGGGTGTCTGCACTGAGGCAGGTCGCCCTTGTGAAGAATACAGCCCTTAGGGTGCTGGCTACAGTTGGGGATAAGGAGTGGATCCCATATACCAAGTGGTATGGGAGTGCTCCAGCTGTGAATATGCTGAGGGCATTTGGGTGCATGGTAGTGTTTCATGTGCCTAAGAAGAAAAGAGGGAAGTTGGAGGCTTCTGGAAGATGGGGTGTGCACTTGGGGATTGCAAAGGATCACAAGGGATGGCTGCTATGGGACTTGACCACCCAGAAGCTGACAGTGTCAAGGGATGTGAAGTTTCTTGAGTCCCTGTACTACAAGCAATGGAAGCAGCAGCAACAGAAGCTTCCATCTACACCACTCATTGTGGAGGCAGATGAGTTGCAGCAGCCTTCAAGGCAGGTGGAGGTTGCAGTGTCTGAGGAGGAGATGTCTGGGGTGACTGGAGAAGGGGGAGCAGCTGAAGTGGAGCAGCAGCAGCAGCAACATGAGTCTCCACCTCGAGTTCCACACCCGCCTGAGCGACCTAGGAGGGATGTGCGCCCTCCTGTGAGGCTGACCTATGGGGGAAGAGGCAAGCCAAATGTGGTGCAGGCTGGGAGTGTGGTTGAGCAGATTGAGGAAGATGAGATCGCTCACTGCTACTGGGCACCAATCCCTGAGCCCAAGACTCGAGAGGAGGCCTTGAATGGACCAAATGGGGAGAAGTGGAAGGCGAGTGAGGATGAGGAGTTCGGGTCCCTGATTGAAAACGAGACATGGGACCTGTGTGACTTGCCTCCTGGGAAGAAGGCAATCACTTCCAAGATGATCTACATGCACAAGTATGGACCTGAAGGGGAGCTGACCCGCTACAAGTCTAGGCTTGTGGCACGGGGGTTTCAGCAGACAAAGGGGAAGGACTATGATGAGGTGTTTGCTCCTGTGGGGAAAGGAACAACACTGAGGGTGCTGTTGGCCATAGCTGCACTCCTGGGATGGAAGATACGACAGATGGACATTGTGACTGCCTTTCTGAATGAGATCATTCTGGAGGAGGTGTACATGAAGCAGCCAGAGGGGCTGGATGATGGGAGCGGCAGGGTCTGCAGGCTGAAGAAGGCCATCTATGGCCTTAAGCAGGCGCCTCGTGCATGGTATCACAAGTTGGAGGAGGCGCTGTTGGCTGGGGGTTTCAAGAAGACTGAGTGTGACCCTAGCCTGTTCCTGCTGCAGGAGAAGGATGAAATCCTCATGCTCTTGGTGTACGCGGATGATATCCTTCTGTTTTCTGCATCAACTACTTTGCTGGACAGCGCAGAGCAGATGCTGGAGATGCAGTTCAAGTGTTCCAAGATGGGTGAGGTGAAGTACTACTTGGGGATGCATGTGGAGAGAGATGTGGAGAAGGGTGTGCTGAGGTTGCACCAGAGGAAGTACTGTGAGGGGCTGGCTGAGAAGTATGGGCTGCAAGATGGGGGAAAGCGCAACACCACTACCTTCGGGGTTCACTGTGGAGCCATGTGCTTATGAGGAGGTAGTGGGTGATAGTGACAGGAAGCTGTTTCATTCGATGGTTGGGTCGCTGAATTATGCTGCAAATCATACACGGCCTGACATTGCATTTGCTACATCACGATTGGCTAGTGTGGTCTCACGCCCTAGTCATGAGCAGCTGGAAGCGGCCAACAGGTTGGTCCGCTATGTGAGCGCTACGGCATCAGTGGGATTGGAGTACAGTGGAGTGAGGCAGCGGTTGCAGAGAGGTGCTGCAGATGTGAAGAGTGGAGAGATGCTCTTGAGTTGCTATACTGACGCTAGCTTCAACTCAGTGAAAGCGGATGGCACCAGCATTGGGGGTTATGTGTGCTTGCTAGGAGGTGGTGCTGTGAGCTGGCGGAGCAAGAAGCAGAATGAGGTGGGATTGTCCTCATGTGAGACTGAGTACATGGCCTTACACCATGGGGCCAAGGAAGTGGTGTGGCTGAGGCGCTTGTTGGAGGAGTTGGGAGTTGGTCAGGAGGAGCCGACAGTTGTGTTCTGTGACAATGAGTCTGCTGTGAAGCTCGCCAAGAATGCTTGTCTGCATGGGCTGACAAAACACATAAGGCCTAAGTGGCACTGGGTGAGGAGACTCCTTGATAAGGAGGTGCGGCTGGAGATAGTGAAGACCCATCAGCAGGCAGCAGATATTTTCACCAAGCGTCTGGCGGAGGCGGATCATTGGAAGGGCATGAAGCTTGCTGGGATGAGTGTGCATTGAGTATGCATGCTTGAGATGTTGGTATGATAGATGATGGTTGGCAGCCAGAGGGGGAGATTGTTTTGTGATGTCATCATATGCTATCACATTCTGTCTGCCTCCCATCCCATATTTTTTCAACTTGCATGTGTGGTTTGAACGTGTGCAAGAATTTGTGTGTGATGTGTTCTGGAGTTTGGGAATGTGTTTTGTGTTATTTTGTTTGAGCAGGTATTTGTGATGATAGATCTTGAGAAGATCTTTCTGACGCAACGAGAATCCCTTCAATCGGAGCAAGAACGCGAAAGCTATGAAGATTCAAAGTTCATGAGCTTGCGTTACAATTGCGGCGGTTACAAAGTGAAGTTGTGGGGTGACTGTATATGGAGTTGGGACCTTTGGGGGTTGGGGAAATTTGTCACTCACTGTAACAGCTGCAAATTGGTTGGGAACAACCAAGCTAGGTTGGCAAGGGTGGCCAACTTGGATGGATTGGTTGGGAAGGGACAAATGTCAAAGTTGGGGTTCCTATAGGGAGGGAATCTTTGTGCTTATGGGGTTTCCTTGGTTGGGGACTCTCTTGGGACCTTCCCTCTCATCCTTCTCTTCTATCCCAACCTTTCTCTTGCTCCTCTAATTCCTTGTGAGATTCTTGAACTTTGATTGAACCTTTGAGATTGAGTTAAGTTCTCCTCCTATAGCTTACCCCCTAATGCGTCCAAAGCTATAGCGTCGCGAATACTTCATCAATCAACGTGATTCAAATTGGGAACGGTAGCTGAGATTAAGAGCTACAACATATCCAAGTTTCGCGACATTCCAACGGCTAGTTTTTCGTCGACATTGTTTCTTGTGAAGACGACTTTTCTGTCCAGAATTTCGGATTTATATTTTGAGTAATTCTAGTTCCTAAGTTCACCTAGACTCCGTCCTTAATTCTAACACAAAGCACTTGTGGACAGCGGAGCATCGCACACCGTATGGGACAAAGCAACCATTGACCGACTTCGAGAAGAGTACAAGCCATCCGCGTTTTCTGCAACGATGGTGGACGGCTGCAAGTTACCAGTGTATCGCGAAGTAGTGCTACACCTACAAATCGGGCCACTACGCTGGAAACCTGCTCTCCCCATCACCAACATAAAAGGGCTTGACCTGATCTTCGGGCGAGACTTCCTCAAGAAATTCAACCCCGAGATCAACTGGGTAAATCGTACCGCAAACATCTGCAACAAAGGAATGAGAGTCCAGCTACCCAACTGGGACGATACATGAGACATCCCAGTGGAGACACTCGCCAGGTTCGAGAAGGACGTGAAAAGAACCAACCGCGGGTTCCTGGCATTAGCAAGAGATGTAGAAAGGGACGAAGAGAATACCTCGGAACCTCCAAGAGAAATCAAGAAAATACTGAAGGAGTTCCAAGACATTCTTCCCGACGACCTCCCGGACGAGTTACCGCCATACCAAACGCACCAACACGAGATCGTGGAGGAACCAGGGTCGAAACCGACCTTCCGAGCACCATATCGGCTAAGCCCCACAGAACTAGTGGACATGAAGAAACAGATCGAGTATCTCCTCCCCAAAGGACTCATCCGACCATCCACTTCACCGTACGGTGCCCCAGTACTCTTCACACCGAAACCGGACGGAAGCCTGCGCATGTGCATCGAGTACCGGGCTCTCCAAAAGCAGGCCATAAAGAAGAAGTAACCAATTCCATGAATCGATGATCTGCTCGACCAGCTTCGGGGAGCCACGGTATTTTCAGAATTAGATCTGCGGTCCGGATACTGGCAAATAAGAATGGCAGACGATTCCGTTCACAAAATTGCCTTCCGAACTCGGTACGGATCGTACGATTATCTGGTAATGCCGTTCGGACTCACCAAGGCACCTGCAACGTTCCAAGCAGAGATGAATCACATCCTGTGCCCACTCTTGCACGAATGCGTGGTGGTGTACTTGGACGACATCCTCATCTACTCACGTGACATGCGACAACATGTTGAACACCTGCGACGTGTCTTCGAAATTCTTCGGCGAGAACGCTTCTACGTCAAACTATCCAAGAGCGACTTCGCCCTCGAGAAAGTCCAATTCCTCGGACATATCGTAAGCGCTCAAGGATTTCATGTCGACCCCAAGAAATTAAAGCCGTGCGTACGTGGAAAACACCAAAGAACGTGAAGGAGTTAGAGCAGTTCCTTGGCTTCAGTAACTACTACAAGCCGTGCGTACGTGGAAAACACCCAAGAACGTGAAGGAGTTATAGCACTTCCTTGGTTCGTGCCGCAATACGCGAAAATCGCCATGCCACTCACGAATCTGCTAAAGAAGAACACGCCCTATAACTGGGAACCACAACACCAGGAAGCCGTGGAGCAGCTGAAACAAGCACTCACGTCCGCACCCGTACTCATCTTGCCAGACCCTGAACGCGACTACGTCATCGAAGCTGACGCCAGTGACCAGGCAGTAGGAGCAGTCTTGATGCAAGACCAGGGGAATGGACTGCCCCCAATTGCCTACCTCAGCAAAAAATTACACAAAGCAGAACTCAACTACCCGATACACGACAAGGAGGCCCTTGCTATCATCATCGCCTTCAAAACGTGGAGATGTTATCTCGAAGGAGGCAAAACAATAGTCTACACCGACCATTGCAGCCTGAAATATTTGAAGACACAACCAAGCCTCTCCAGGCGACAGGTTCGGTGGATCGACTTCCTCGAGACACACTTCCACTACGACATCGTGTACAAGCCTGGCCACAAAAACAATGCAGACGCTCTCAGTCGGCCTGCACACGTTGCCGCAATCCAGGTTGAAGGGATGAATCCACTCCTCAAGGGACTCTTCACACACGGGTACACCATTGACCCCGAAATTCCCTTGGCATAAAAGCGACATCTGCTACAGTGGGACAACGACATCGCGCACCGGAAAGGATCAACAAAGATCTGGGCAGGGTGATTCTATTTTCTAGAAAGGTCTATTCCCTTGGGATAAGATAGACCTGGTTACCTGATGTACTTTGGAAGTATAAAAGCGCCTTGTATCAATCGATCGTGCAACCTTTCCTCGACACATTCGATCCTGTAACACATGCCCTTTGCGCAACATGCTTATGATTCGCGCGCAGTTCTTGTCATCTACCGGCTTCATCGCGATGTGGTCGTAGGTTTGCTTCAAACTCCTAGACTAGCAGCTGTTGCGCGAGACGATGTGCACACTGAGTGACGGGTGAAAATAGATCTAGAACGTCGCTCGGTATGAACTGTCCAGATTGACAGCCGAGGAGTAAATCTCAACCCCGCTTTTCGGTTGTGTCACAATCGCGCCAAGCATGATACGGTTGAAGCAGAACTCGACAACCTTGTAACAGGATGGAAAAAAAATGGTGTTACTATTTTGGAAACAAGTGTGGCATAGCGCTAAGTTTCGAACATTAGGGCTATTCCCAAATAATCCTCTCCCATTTTCGAATAGTCATTGCCTACAGCCAATCCAGTATGACCTTATGCACTTCCAGTTTAGCACGGAGGCCATCGGTAGGCATCGGTGTCTAGGCGCACTTAGTGGGATAGGTTTTCTGGTGCCATCATGTGTTGTCTCATTCTGTCATTGTCCTTGAAGTAGCGTTGATGTCAAAGACGTCTCAGCTACTCAGCATCAGTGTTGAAGTCTGCTCCATTTTGACAAATAGGGGTGTTGTTGGAGATACGCTGAGTCCACTATTCAGAGTGGCGCCGGTGCTCCATTTCAGGCCTATCTGCTTCAGTGGAGGTGGTGCTGGTGATGGATTAGTTGCGACACAGGTTTTATAACTTTAAGGAAAGCCATAGGCCATGAGGAATTGGATGTCGGTAGATTGCCGTAGTCCTCCCATCCTCATAAGAGCAAATATCTCCTGCTCTTGAGGGTATATGGCATTGCCACAGCAATTCCATTGCATAGTGGTATCTCATTCTCACTAGCTGGAAATCAATGTTGTGCCTGGCCAAAACTTTACGATCATACGGGAATATGATCCAGCGTTATCTTCATTGAATGGAGAATCATCCATTAGGATTTGGTTGTGACCGTTGTGTCGAGTCTTCTGCTGCTGCGGCGCCGACGACGGCAGCTGCTGTAAAGAATTCTCTGAACTCGTAATGGTTGAAGGAGAATCCATCAACTCCCTCTTCCCAGTAGAGTGTACGTGATGGGTGTAACAGGCGTAACTACCAGGAATACGTGCATATTGGTACACATGTGTTGCTCCATTGCTGCCGGTGATGGTTTCATTTGAGGGTATGAAGAGAAATTTGCTTCTCCCTTCTGTGTATCCACGGGTAGCAATTCCTGGTATGCTCATCCGTGCCTCCGATGTATGGTCGTTAGAGCACGTGATTGTGTTGTAGTAGTTAGCATCTCTCTCGTTTGTTGACACCTCGTGTTAGCGTTCTCCTGTATTGTCGAAGTTACGTTGGTGCTTGTAACGCTTCGGCTTCTGGCAGAATCGCCTCCAATGCATGTGTCGTAGGGTCGCTAGTGAACGAATACTAGCCGGATTCGATGTTAATTACTCCTCAATCTATCAAGCATCGTGACATGTACGGAAATTTTTCCACGCGGGTCATTAACATTTGGAATTGTGACGCATGATTCGTGTGTCGCCTCGTAAGGTTGATGTTGAGATTGCTCCAATCAATCACTTCCGATGGCTGAGATTCTTGATGAAGACAAATTGACCAGCTCCTGTGACGAAGTAGTATCTTGCTGGTCTTGACGAAATGGGCCGTCATTGCGTGCGAAATCTGCTCCTTCACAACAACATGAATTTGGGAGCATTGCAAGAGAAAACGGCTACTTCTTTGCAATCTCATAGCTTGTCAATCAATTTATGTGAAGAAGTGTCTTGTGGATGGAGAACATATCTTCACGCAGCTTCATTGTTTTTCCTGGGTGAAGATCCGCTGTGTTGATGTCGATCAATTTTTAATGAAGATGACTTCGTCAAAATAAGTAGATCGTTGTCGAAACTAGTTAGAAGATGCGTCGATTCTGCACTCGTTGGTCATGAATGTTATCTCCATGATGTTGATTTTCCATTGTGTAGTTTCCGCTGCATTCCTGCCATTGATTCCGCAACATTTTGACGATCCACATTCTCCTGTCAGTTTTCTGCCTACAGTTATTACCAAGTAGGCAATCCTTTGGCAGATTTCCGACCTTGCCGATGATTTGCCCGCCAAATATGTCACCAAATGGAGGAATCCGAAACTGGTTGTCCAGATGATGCGAGCGGTGTCGAAGGCGGCTGAGTTTTTGTTCTGCGCGTCGTTCTCCTTTTTGCAGACATCGCGCTCCATCTCGTCCGTTGAAGCAGAAGTCGATCCGACGGTCCAAAATCCAAGCAATATGAAAATATTCCTGAGTCACGTTCAGCAGCTATTGGTATCCGGATCATCTCGTTTCCTGCAGCAATTCTCAATCGTCGATGTCGAATGTTGAACGATCGGATGCTCCAATGAATTTTGCGGTTAGGGAGGTCCCGCTTCCATTCACGTTGAAACTCGAACTCGCTCAGAAGGATTTCGTTTCACATCGGTCGAGCTGAAGCGTCGAATATCCATCGGACGGATGTGGTCGGTCGCGACTCCGCACATTTCGGCTCAACTCCAAGAGTCGTGGCGAACTGCGAACTTCTTGGAATGTCGCAGGGTGTGTTCCGCCAGAACTGCCACGCTCGCGAGGTCGAGGCCTTTTGCCCCCGTATTTTTTTTTGGCTCCGTCGATGCATTCCATCGAACGGTCATCTCGCCTTCGAAGGGGACTGCAGGTTCAACTGCGCGAAGTTTATCGAAACTTTAAACCACAGGCTAAAATAGCAAAGGGGGGCTTCAAGTGAGTCCCTCTTGAAGTGGGGGCAACTTTGAAATAGTTGGGTTGCTAGAGCGAAATTGACAGGGAACACTATAAATAATGCATACATCCACAGTCATGACTGTATGGAGAGAGGTCTAGGTATGCATTACCAGCCCCCCTATCCTGATCTACGGCGGTTTGTGAAGCGTGCGCGGGTCCTTTCAGATGGACTGGAACTCCTTGCTCCACGTCAGCAGCCTCATCCTGTCCATGCAGATGCGGCGCAGAACTATCGCCTCGTCAGGCGCCAGGTGCCCCCAACCGTTTGTCTGCCTCGGATTCCTTGCCATCACCATCTGTAATTTCAACCCATTGTATGTCCTCTCATGCAGGTTGAAAGCTTTCTCAATCATCCGTAACGCCCTCTTTTTCCGGAACCCATCCTTCCTGAAAACTGCCCCACACCTCTCACTCCAGATGCGATGTAGCGTGATGGCCGTAATTGTCTGCTCCGGAAAACCCGACTTCGTGCAGCTGTCTTGAAAGAGCAAGTCTTCCAGGGAGGAAATCGTGCGGGTCGGATTCATCAACCGCAAAGCTTGCTTAAGCACGCAAATGATCGGCTGGAGTTCCGGGCATTCGAATAAGCACTGGGCAACGGACTCGTCATGTCGGCAGTGCGGGCATACAGCATCGCTGCCCAAAAAGGACAACCTGCCTCCTACTTGCAAATTCATACTATGAATCCTCAACATGACATCCTTTGCCCTGCGTGGAAGAATGTGGGAATCCCTACTTTCAACGACCTTCCTCTACTGAATCTTTTTCCCCCAGCTCGCCTCCCAAGTTTGCTGTTGCTTCGGCTGAGTCCCCGCCACCACTAATGCCTGTCTCAGTGTTTTCAAGGAAGCAGGCTTCCCCTCGTCGTAGATAGGTGTAGCTAGTAGGCGGACCCGTGGGTCGCCTAGCACTCCGACCACCCTGCCTCTGTCCACTTTCATAGGCAAGACCGAGCCGACGTATAACTGCACACTGCCTGGAGACGCGGCTTCCGGTACCCCAAGGCGACTGTCCAGCTGAAGTAGACTGCATACGAGCTTGCCCCCTTCCTCTTGAGCTGCTCTCCAGTAGTTGAAACCGTCGTTGCGATGGTTGCGGGTGCGAACCACCGTGGTGTGCCGTAGGATCTCTTCTGACGTAAGCGTGGCCGTCACCAACTGCCTCCAGTGCGCCAGAGCTGCAGCAAAAGCCCTCGGCGCCATTTTCGCCGCCACAACTGTGCCCGACTCTGCCGATAGCACTTCCTGAGTTTTCTGCCCTCTGCTCCCGTCCAGTCTCTTCCAAACCAGGTCGCCCACCGTCACCCCCAGCAGCTTCTCTGCCGCTTGCTGGTTGTCGAAAGGGCTATTGCCCCTGAACATAATGCTCCGATTGAACGGAAGTTGCTCGTTCTCCACCTCCCACCTCGAGCTGGCTTCCGGCACAGCCGCCAGCGTGGACCTCATGATAGTCTCTGCTGCCGCCTTCCACCTTTGGCTCCCCTCCGCCCAATGCTTCAATAGGTCCGGGTGGGCGTAAAAGGTCGCCACACCTAAAGGCAAGTTCGCTGCATCCAGGGCAAGCCTTGCCTTCATCTTATGGCTTTCCAATAGCATGGCCACGATACTGCAGACCGCCATACTGACCACCCTTGCTCGCGGATCAATAAACCCTTGTCCTCCATTCTTCCTATTTGTGCACACCAGCTGATAACCCCACAGGATGAAGAGGTTATCCGTAGACGCCCTCCCCCCTGAGACAAAGTTGTGGCCCAGCTTCTTCAACTGCTTCCGCACATCGGTCGGAGGGGGGTAGACCTGCGCCTGGAAAGGAGAATTGGTATGACGTAACTATTAAGAATGGTAACTCTGGCTGTGGTAGTCAGATGCTGGCACTCCCACTTGCTCAGCACCTCTTGCACCCTTCCCAACGCCTTGTCCCATGCAGGTGTCGCATCACCATCTGGAGTGATCCACACCCCTAGGAGCCTTTCAAGGACCCCTGGCGCTGCCCATTTGAAAGATGTGTCTTGAGCCGGCGCCTTGCCCCTAGCCTTGCCTAGTGGCACCACCACAGACTTATCATTATTCGTCTTCATACCCGACACTACTGCAAAATCATTAAGCAACACCTCCGCCTTCCCCAGCTGTTACCTCCCACTGATGAGCAGGGTCGTGTCATCCACGTACCCCAGATACGTTTGCCTACCGCAACCTCTGCACAATATACCCAAGTTCCTCCTTAGCGGCCTCCTGACACAGTGGCTCTGCCGTGCACAAGAAGAGGTACGGGGCAAGCGAACACCCCTACCTGACCCCTTTAACCATCTCCACCCTACCACGTAGCCAGCCATTGATGCACAACCTCGTGCTCGACTTCCGGTGCAGCCCTTCCGCCCATCCAACGAACCGTTCAGGAAAGCCCATCGCGTGCATGGTGTTGAAAAGGTAACCCCTAGAGATTGTATCATATGCCTTCTAGAAATTGACCAGGAGCAGGTACCACTCCCGCTGCCCGCACTTAGCTGCGTCTATCACATCCGCTACCACCGCCACTGCGTCCGCTAGCCTCCGCCCAGGCAGAAAACCATACTGCTCCTCCGACACCACCTGATGCATCACTTTCTTTATCCTACTCGCCAAAACCTTTGCCACCACCTTGTATGATGTGTTGAGCAGCGTGATTGGTCGATTATTACTCAACGCCTCCACTGGACCTTTTTTGTGCAGCAGGATTGTGGCAGCTGCCGTCACTTCCTCTGAAAGCACCACCGTTTCCTCAAACTCCTTTATGAAGCCCATGACCTGGCTCCTCAACAGGTCCTAGTGAGCTTGGAAAGGTCCTTCGAAAGGCCATCCCCCCCAGGTGACCTGTTCGCAGCCAGTTCCGCAAGGGTCTGCTGCACTTCCTGCTTGGTCCACGGGGCTTGTAGGCTGCTCCATGCGGCCACATCCTGTGTCTCGCCCGGCTCCACCTCCCACGTCGCGCCTTTGACTGCTACTTCCGCTGCCCCAAAGGCTTCGGTGAAATGTGCCGATGCCGTTGTAAGCACCTCTTTACTCCCACTGTAGCGTTGACACTTGTACACCACTTCCGCAATCTCTTTCTTCGCCTTCCGCGCCTTCACTTTAGCAGATAGGAACTTGGAGGGACCTCCCCCCTTAACTCCGCCTTGATTCCCGCAAGCAGCTGAAGCCGCACCGTACAGTTTCCACAGTATGCGACAAGAAGTATCTCATAGTGCGCCAACTCTCTGTGGTGTTGGGAGGAATGGGGTTGATCCATCACCTTCTGTCTGAAATCTGCCACCCTCCCCTCCATGTGCCTCGCTGTCGCAGCCACCCGTTTATGTTCCTCCCAGGAGTACGACTTCAACCCCGCTCGCAGAGAGAGGGTGAGCTAATCAAACGAGTTGTCCCTTCCCGACCCCAGCCGGATGAGCGTAGTCTGTAAAATAGCCCACACCCCTGCTTATTTACCTACAGAGCCGAGAGTCTCCAAATCCCAGGCCCCTTGGAGAGATGATTTATGGTAATAAGTCGTAAGTGGACCCCAAACTAGTGGTCAGAGAGCCCGCTCGGAATCGTTGTGTGTGCAACTACAGCTACACACAGCAGGAGGGAGTAGGATGCCGGTGCTATGTCAATATGGGAGCTGGTAAGCGACAAGCTAGAGCGGAAGGTGTACTCCCTCCGGCTGGGGTGTAGCAGCTGGAAGACATCCTTCACATTGTGCTGTGCACATGCAGCCAAAAGCCTTCCATTCTCCCCAGCCGACCCGAACTTGGACGACCTGTCCAGGAACGGGTCTTTCACCAGGTTCAATTCCCCCATCAGGAGGAGGTGATCCGACACCGAGATCTGGCGAACCACCGGCTCCAGCACATCTCTGATGAAAGACCCCCGACCGCACGCCTGAGCAGGGAAGTAGGTCGCTACCAGGATGACTGCCAATCCCTTCCAAGTAAGCTTTACTTGAAGCAGCCTACCAGATCCATGCTTAACCACATCCGTTATTGTAACTGCCTGATTGAAAATGAGGACCGCCACACCCCCGACCTTTGAGACCAGCATGACTGCCGCCAAGGAATGTGGACCTAGCTCTGTCCAGGAATTGTGATATTCAGAGATCCTTGTATCCGCTAGCACCACTACGTCTGCCAGCTTCTGTATCCACTGCTTGTGCTTGTTTTGCTTGCCGTTGCTACTGAGCCTGTTAACATTGAGCTCATAGAAGGTGAGAGTGTTGCATCTATCCATTAACCAACTGGGAGAAGACCCCAAAGCATCCACGGGTCATGAAAGGTGTTGGAACTGTGCGAGTGAAATACCAAATGAGATACACACAAGATACCGCTGTTGATCTGAAATATAAAAGCTTCCTCTGTTGCAGGTGCGAGCACAACGAAGACCAACCACGAGCCGCTACGCTTTGAAGTTCTTCAGGAATGCAGCCAGATTATGGAGCATTCGTCGCTGGTATCTCAGCATCCGGTACCTCCTCCACACCCCCTGCCAGGTTCACCGGAGCAGCAGTGGAAACCGGGGACGGCTGCATGGGAACGCCCGAGGCTGGTCCTAACCCCGCATGGCCATGCGGGGAAACCGGTGCGGAGTGCTGCTCAGGATCCGTCTGATCCACAGTCAATGATGTCCTTGCTGACGCACGCGTGACCACCATCGCAGCCTTCTGCATAGTGCGATGATGAGATCCCAAAAACTGCTGGATAATGGCAGATGTAATGGGAGTACTGAGCACCAAACCACCAATTTGTAGTCCTTTGTCCTTAAACTTCCAAGCCCTCCATGCAATGTCACTGAACCATCCTGCCTTGATATAACTTGCAGTTGGAATGCTGACGCCGCCTGGTTGGTGAGGCCAGCTTGCCTGATCCAAGGACAACACACTACTCCAATCACGTGCTGTTGTTGTTTGCTGCCATTGTTGATAAGAGAAACCTGGAAGCTGGTTAAGTTTCATAGCCCGTATAGTCCTGCATGATGGAGATCCCGAGCATGATGACATTGACCAAATGTCCTGAATGTGGACATTAAAGCAGGGTCACCGTGTAGCGCTCCCTGTGTAGATTCCAACTGTATAAGTTAAAGCTCCACCTGATGTAAAATTGCTGGACATTGGGCTTAGAAAACGTCTAGGCAGAATCCATGGCAGCCCTGACATAGTTCTAGAACTGCAGCTGCCTAATCTCGACTACGACTTGACGTATGCTCCAGTTGGCAGCTATGTCACTGCTTTTCTACAGCTACTCATTGTTGCGGCATTTGACTGGGAGTTGATGCAGCTCGACATGACGAACGCATTTCTCAATGCACCATTGATCGTCCTCTCTACATGAAGCAGCTGAAGTACTACGATGACGGTAGTGGCAGAGTTTGTCTTCTCAAGAAGAGTCTCTACGGACTCAAGCTGGGTCCAAAGCCGTGGTACAAAGAACTCGACGGAGTTCTGCAGAGCGGAGGCTAGTCGAAGAGTCAGGTCGACGAAGCCTTCTACTTCCACGAAGATGGGCATGGTGACAAGTGCTACTTGCTTATCTATATCGACGATCTGCTGGCTGCAAGTCGGAGCAAGGCGCATTTGGCAGAGTTGAAGACTCTGCTCAAGAAGGCGTTCAAGCTTCCAAAGATCAGTCTTGTGCAGAAGTACTTGGGCTTGGAGCTGATCCGGGACAGAGCTACTCAGAAGATCTGGCTGCACCAAAGAGTGTACATCGACAAGCTGCAGAGGCGTTTTCTGCCAGAGGGGCCTCCTTGACAAATCCCGAAAACGCCGATTTCTGTCGATGCGTTCGAGATGACGTTCGACGATATAGAGTTGCAGGCACACACAGAAGAAGAGTATCGCCCGGGAGTGGGATCTTTGCAGTTCGCCGCCTGCACGACACGTCCGGACATCGCTTTCGCCTGCAGCAAGCTCGCGTCTGGGCAGACTATTCGAAGTGATCAGCCTAGGAAAGAGCTCGATCGGTGCATTGCGTATCTCGTTAGGACTCGCGATGTGGCTCTCGAGCTCGGCGGAGGAGCCACAGATTTGCGCCTCGTCAGTTTCGCAGATGCCGATGATGCTGGCCACAGGCAGAGTCACAGCAGCACGAGTGGCTGCATTTTCACCCTCGGCGGAGCAGCAATTTCGTGGGCAAGCAAGAAGATCAAGTGCGTCACCCTCTCGTCTATGGAATCCGAGTACATCTCTGCTGTGGAGGCTGGCAACGAAGCTCGGAAGCTGCGCTTCTTGCTGGCAGAGTTTGGGCTCCTCAAGGAGGACGAGCCCACGACGCTCTACGTCAACAATCAGTAAGCCATTGTAGTGACTGAAGGGATGGGGCTGAATGGGAGCCTTAAGCATATGGAGCGACGATACATGTTTTTGCAGAACATGGTCGAGCGTCGGAAGCTGAAATTGCAGTACAGGTATTGCATTTTCCTGCGTTTGATCGATGCTTTGGCAAAGTGGGTCAAGTGCGATTGTCTGCGAAGGGGAGCGCAGACGAAGTCTTGTCTGAGGAAGAATAGGTGCCATGACCTCTTTCATGGCTAGTGCGGTAATTTAAGCGTGCGAAGAAGTGCAGATTCCCGCAACTTTCTATGTGTTTATTTTGTGTGCTTTCTTTTAGTTTTAGTGTCTCCTCTGGATCGGGTTCTGAGCAGATCGGTGATTTTGCATGACCAGTGCAGAGGAGTATTGAGAATAGCCCTGATCCTGCGAAGGCTGCAGAAGTCTACAGAAGTGGCATATCAACAAAGTCTATGGATGCAATCCCTGCAGAAAGGCCTATCGACGAAGGGCAGATTTGTCGACAAGGAGAGGCTCTACGCAATACCCTCATCGACGGAGAGCAGTCCTGTCGAAGTGACTTTGTTGTTGATGGCGCAGCTCCTGCAAGAGGCGAATTTCTACAAGTGGCTTCTACGACGAAAGCGGTATTCTGTGGAAGTGGTCTATGCAGATTACGGAGTGGAAAATACCCTTCTGCCAAGGGGCCATTCGCAGATGAACGGTCATCTACAGAAATGCTCGCAGAATGCACGTCTGCATGCGACTTAGCGGCAGAAGTTGAAATTCAACATGCGCTGTAGAATGGACCTCAGGCGCACTGGCGTGAGGGCTCTTCCGTGGGAGTGATGCAGAAAGAGTTCGACACTCTCTTTTGTGGGAGTGCTGCAGAAAGATTCCGACACTCACTTCTGTGGGAGTGCTACAGAAAGATTTCGACACTCACTTCTGTGGGAACACTTTAGAAAGTGTTCGCGGAACTCTCTTCTGTGAATGGCTCCTCGACAGAATTGACTTTCTGGCGCTAAGGGACCGTTCCGAAAGGGTTCAAATTTCCACCCCCTTCAGATGTTTCGAAATGAACCGATCTAGACCGAAAAGGCAAATCTACCTGCAAATTTAAGAAATTGAACACAGGTGACGCACATTTCGTAATTGCGGAAAAGTGCGTAACAGTTGATAGTTTCATCACCTGAAACTGTTAAATAACTACTTTGAGGCTGGTGAAAATTCCTAAGCATGTGCTATGATTTTCACCTGCCATCGCTGACTTGGCTAAGTGCAGCTGGAAGAAGTTATGTCAACGTTCTAGTGAGAACGTTCTAGCGGTGTTCAATGAGGTAGTATTAGCATTTGCCTTGTGCACAATAATTTGTAATCTTGATTCTAGTGAATTTTGTGTGAATGCAAGCCTTGTCAAGCTGAGCTATGGAACACACAATCTGGAGGCAGACTTCTCCTTAGGGAACTGCAGAGCTAGAGTAGCTCTATCTGCGTCAGGCACTTCCGCAGAATCTCCTGTTATAGCAGAAAACTCTGCGCCCTCTCCCCTTGTACCCCTCCCCTTTCCCCTTGTACCCCTTCCCCTTCCCCTTGTACCCCCTCCGTACCACTTGTACCCCCCTCCTTTCCCCTCTACCCCTCCCCTTTCCCCTTGTACCCCTCTCCTTTCCCCTTATACCCCCTCTCCTTACCAGGGTAGGAAACGCAGGAACGTGGGAGGGTACAAAGCTAGTCTTATCTCCCAGCCCTCCCTCTCCTGTTCCGTCCCCCTATATCCATGCCTTCCGTTTTTTCCACACCCCTACACCCTATCTCCCTGCCTCCCCACTCCGTTCCCCCATTCCTACTACCCCTTTCCCCATTTGCCCACCCTGTTCTCCCATTCCTACTACCCTTTCCCCCATCCGGGTGTGACAGGCGATCGCATGCCCTTCTTTTTCGTTCAGCCTGCGACCCTCAGACTTGTCGCAGGGTGTTCCTTTCAAGGGGTACGATCTGTTTAGTATCGTAGGTGAATAAATGTGAGCTGCAATTTTGCAGGAATGGTGTTTTCGAGACTGGGAAGGTGTACCAACGCAAGTCAGATCCTTTTTTCTGACCTTCAAAAAACCATATTTTCAAGTGCGCCCCCCCATTCCTATTCTAGCCCGTGGCTTTAAAATGAAAGAGCATTGTACTAACAGGTTTGAAGTTTCAACTCCATCCTCGGTGTGCTCCTGGGGGCCCAGCGCTTAAAGCCCATATCCCAAATTAGTTCACGCAAGTCAACGGGTGGAAAAACCAATTGTTTTATTGGGTGCAAAATAATGTGATTCCGTTATTTCACGGGGGATTTCGGTGGATCTGACGGCCGAGACGCAAGGACACATGAAGTCCTAATTTGTAAGCGCAATTACAGGAGTTGGGTTTGGCTAGACCGATCCAACGACCGAAAGTGCATGAATTAAACTGGGCTCAGTTTGTAAAGCTGATTTCTACCGTATATATACCAGCCTCGATTTTGCCTCTCACGTGATGAAGTGGTAGTCGTTTTTTCCTTCTTCTTCTCTCTCTTCTTCTTCTTCTTCTTCTTCTTCATCTTCTTCTTCTTCTTCTCTTCTTCTTCTTCTTCTTCTTCTTCTTCTTCTTCTTCTTCTTCTTCTTCTTCTTCTTCTTCTTCTTCTTTTCTTCTTCTTCTTCTCTCTTCTTCTTCTTCTTCTTCTTCTTCTTCTTCTTCTTCTTTTTCTTCTTCTTCTTCTTATCCATGTACCGTCTCCACTTTCTCAAAGACTACATCCTCCTCACGGTCTACTTCGAACCTGCTCGACACAGGCACCAACCAC
>BQMB01002214.1:12500-15621 GCA_027943415.1 Closterium sp. NIES-67 | reverse complement strand
CTGTTGAGTGTTCTGCCGACGGTCGTTCTGCCTCTGCTGGTCCGAGAGTTCCGGCCCAGCCGTCGTCGCCGCCGCAGCAGCCGTCGCCGCCGGTTTCCGCTCTCCGCCTGCTCGGCCTTCCCTCCCCGGACCGCGCGCCGGTGTCTCCCCCACCGCCTCCTGACCTCCCTGTCTACGGTCCTGTGTTCCCGCCGCCAGACTCGTCTCCGGCCCGTCTTCCTCCTCGTTCCCCTCCTGTGTCTCCTCCGCTGTTCCCTGACCCTACCCCTCCGTCTCACGTTTGGGCTCGCCATCCCTCCCGTGCTCGTCCCGTCTCTCCTGTCCTGCCCACCCACCCTATGTTGCTCCGTTCCCACTCGTCTCGTCCTCCCCTCCTCCCGTCCCCTCCTCCCTCGTCCCTTGCTGTTGCACCTCCTCCGTTCTCTGACTACCTCCGTGCTGCTCGTCCCCTTGTCCCTCGGGTCCTTGCCTCTCTTGTTACCGACCCTGCTGTTCCTGTCTCGCGCCTTGACGCGCTTGTCGCTGCTGTCGCTGACTTCGCTTCTACCCGCCGCCTTGACTACGCTACCGCTCTGGTCTCTGACCCTGCCCGTCCTCTGTCCGTCGGGGGTGCTCCTGCCCTTGGCAGTGACGTCCTAGAGGACAGGCAGTACGAGCTGGCTTTCCTTTCCGAGGCTGCTCCCCATCTCTGCTCCATGCTGTTAGTCCCTGAGGGTGACCCAGACGCCTTCGACATCCCGACCCCTCGCACCTACGCTGAGGCCACCTCGGGACCTTGGGCCTCTCAGTGGATAGCTGCCATGGAGCAGGAGATGGCATCTTGGAGATCCACCGGCACTTACGTCGACGCAGTTCCCCCACCTGGGGGTGAACGTAGTCGATGGTCGGTGGCTCTTCAAGGTGAAGCGCCCCCCTGGAGAGCCGCCTGTCTTCAAGGCGCGCTACGTGGCCAGAGGTTTCAGTCAGCGCGAGGGGGTTGACTTCTTCCAGACCTTCGCCCCGACCCCGAAGATGACCACTCTTCGGGCGCTGCTACACGTAGCAGCACAGCGTGACTACGAGCTTCACTCCCTCGACTTCTCTACTGCCTTTCTTCAGGGCAGCCTACACGAGCAGGTCTACCTGCGCCGACCACAGGGCTTCACTGGTACCTTCCCTCCTGGGACCCAGTGGCTTCTCAGGCGCCCGGTCTACGGCCTGCGTCAGGCTCCCCGCGAGTGGCACGACACGCTACGTGCCACGTTAGCAGACCTGCAGTTCTTTCCGTCCTCTGCTGACCCTTCACTGTTTGTGCGTTCCGGCCAGACTCCGTTCTACATCCTTGTCTACGTAGACGACCTGGTCTTCGCTACTCCTGACAGGGACGCACTGGCCTCTGTGAAGGCTGAGCTGCTGAAGAGACACACCTGCACTGACCTTGGAGAGCTGCGTCGCTATCTTGGCCTGCAGATCTCTAGGGACAGAGCAGCACGCACCATCACTCTGACCCAGTCACACTTGGTGCGTCAGGTCCTTCAGAGGTTCGGTCTTCAGTTCTCCTCCGCACAGCCCACACCTCTACCCGTAGACCATGGGCTCTCTGCTCCCGTTCCTGAGGAGCCAGTAGAGCCCAGTGGCCCCTACGCAGAGCTGGTGGGTTGCCTCATGTACCTGATGACTTGCACTCGCCCAGATCTCGCATACCCTCTCAGCATCCTGGCTCGCTTTGTGGCTACAGGCAGACACCGACCTCAGCACTGGTCTGCCGCTAAGAGGGTTTTGCGTTATCTTGCTAGTACATCAGGCATGGGGTTAGTGCTAGGAGGACGCAGGCCAGTGGTCCTTACTGGGCACACAGACGCTTCTTGGGCAGACGACGCTGAGACGCTCAGGTCGTCGCAGGGCTACTGTTTCAGCCTTGGTTCGGGTGCTATCTCTTGGAGATCCACTCGCTCGTCGTCTGTGGCTCAGTCTAGCTGTGAGGCTGAGATCTACGCTGGTGCCATGGCGGCACAGGAGCTCCGCTGGCTGACCTTCTTGCTCACAGACTTAGGTGAGCGGCCTAGCTCTGCCCCGGTCCTGTACGCTGACAACAGGGCCATGATACTCCTGTGTCAGGAGCCTCGGCTTGAGGGCAGAGCGAAGCATATCCAGCTGCGGTACTTCCTCCTGCGCGAGCTACAGCAGCGCCGCCAGGCCCGCGTAGTTCACTTGGCCTCAGGTGCCAACACAGCTGATATCTTTACTAAGGCGCTTGCGCCTAAAGATCATCAGCGGCACTGTGTACAGCTTGGTCTTGTTCCTGTAGCTGCTCCCCTGTTAGGATCCTGATTGTGTACTCTCTATTATATATGCTTGTCAGACTGGCCTTGTGGCCTTACCTCCAGTGGCTGGACTAGTAGTGCCACCCTGGCTTGCTTCAGTTTTGGTTGTATTCTTGCTGACTGGTCTCCAGACCCCTGCCTCAGTGGTTGGACTAGTAGTGCCGCCCTGAGCTGTTTGCTTCTTGTTTAGTTTCACCCCTTGTCTAGCCTAGGGGGTGTGTCAACTTATACATATTATCTATGTAGAAGTTATAGGCTAGACTGAGGTATGCTTCTAGTGAGTACAACCAACTAGTATTTGTTCTAGGTTTCCACCTCTAGTAATCATTCGTTTCTACGTTAACACATATATCTTCCCTTGTTCACTTGTATCATTATTCTTTCTAGTTGACAGTAAGGGGGCACTAGGAAAGGGAAGGAGTTCGGTAGGCAAGCATTAGGGGGATTTGCAGGACATTTATTGACGCGTGGTGTACTGCAATTTTAGCGTAAAACAAATTAGTGACTCTGATTGATCATACAAAAAAACTATTGCTACTCTGATTTTTCATACCTTTTTTCAGAGGCGAGTCTGATGGCCATACCAAGGGATGGGAGGCAAGTCTGATGAATCAGGCCGATTTGGGGGCCTGGCTGCGAACATCAACGAAATTCCATCCCGTGTCAACCACCGACCCCGAGCCAATCTTGCACCCCTTGGAGTAAAAATGTGATGCCGATTGTGGGCCCAGTCCCCAAGCCAATCTTGCACCCCTTGTATAAACAAATATCTATTTCACAGGTAGCCATGAAGCTGATTGTGATGCTCCTTCTGCATA
>BQMB01002214.1:0-7500 GCA_027943415.1 Closterium sp. NIES-67 | reverse complement strand
CTTTCACATGTTTGATTTTGCGGAGGACTGGCTGTTAAATCTCGATGGTAGGGGAGTATGTACAAAAGCTGGAGACTAGTGTAGCACAGGTTAGGGGAATGGTGCTAAGAGATGAGGTACTCACTTGAAATTGCTGTTTTTGTGGCACCAGTTCAGCCATTGGTTTGGTTACGTTCATAAGTACCAGAATCAAAGGCAGCTGAATAACCACATTTAGGTGACATTCGTAGGAAGATTACCCAAGAAATGTAGCACTCCGACTTTCTCGACACGTCAGTGCCGCGGTGATTGGCTCAGTGGTGTTGTGATTAGCATCACCGACAAGCTCGTTTGATCCCATCCACTCACAGCAGCAGCAGCAGCAGCAGCAGCACCTCACTGTCTCAGTGTGCTGGGGGGGGAATGCATGATCGGTGCAGCTCCAGCGCGCGTCGTGCTGCAGCAGGCGCAAAGCAAAAAACTTGTCCTGCCACTCACCTGCTCCCCATCCTTCCAGAAATTGTCCCAGTCGACTCGCGCCAGCCATCACCTTCACCTCTTCCCCCTTTCCTCTCATGTAGCTTCTTGATAAGTTTGGGGTACGGTGGATCAAACTTACCCTTCTTGTAAACACTTCCGTTGACAATCTTCCGACTAAGTAGTTGGCGACTGCTAACTGTCCTTGCAGTGTTGTTTCTTTTATTGACCGCTAACTCTCGACGACCACAAGCAGCGGGTGTCGAGATTTCTGCTTTCACTGCCTAGTTCCACTATCGCCATTACTCCATCCCGAATTCGCCATTCGCTGCCACATTCCCTCTCGATCCGATGAGGATTCAATGGCGATTCTGTCTTGCGCTCCGTCAAGAGTCTCTAAAGCGCGTTCTGGTTCTCGCATGGGTCTCGTCGACGCTCTCAGTAGCCCTTGCAGCCACCGCTAGCTCAGGTCGTGCTCATGCAGCGAATATGGCCGACGCGCAGGTTACCACTGATTCTCCGCCAATTCGTTCTGACCTCGTCATGATCCTCGTTACCACAGCCTGCATAGTGCTCGCATCCATCGGTTCCATCTTATCGCTTATTTTCGTCGTCGCATCGCGATGGGCAGGCCTAGGTCAGGTCGACTTCAACCCTGCTGCGACGCCGTCGTCGTCGTCAGCGTCGCAGGGCGACGCCCTCAAGGCCTGTTCTTTCGCTCTGCGAGAGGGCGAGTCGCCCTACGCCATCTTCGCTCCCTCCAAGCCGTCTTCCACCCGCGCGCGAGTGCAGGCCGTCCTGGACGTCGCGCTTCCGGCGGCCGTCAAGGCCATCAATTGGGCCGCCAAGCAGTCGGAGACCTACGCGCCGTGGTTCCGGCCGTCGCACTGGCTCCTCCCCACGGACATGGAGTCGATGCTCCGGATCGCGTCGTGGGGCACGGGACTTAAGGACTTCGGCGACACGGGCTTCCTCACGGGCCTCGCGCTCTGCGTGCGCGACACGGAGACGCACGCGAATCTCACGCCGTTTGGCCGGATCGCCATCTGGCTCGACGTGCAGCGCATGCTGCAAGGCCGCCTGCGCCTAGTCGACTGCCGCAAGCGGTTCCCGGAGATCGAGGAGGAGCAGATCCGCGCGCCGATGGTGATCTTGGGAATGCCGCGCACCGGCACGACGCTGCTGTATAACCTCCTGTCGCTGGACTACGAGCGGTTCCGCGCGCCGCGCTCGTGGGAGTGCCGCTACGTGTATCCGCCGCCGCAGGCGGAAACCTTCCGCACGGACCCTCGGATCGCGCTAATGGACGACTCGCTACGCGCAGTGCACGCCGTCATCCCCGACCTGCACACCATCCACCCGATGTACCCGGAGGGCCCGCAAGAGACGTTCGAGCTGATGTGCTACGACATGACGTCGTTCGTGATCCCGTTCACGCACATTACGGCGCCGTCGTACCTCGAGTGGTTCATGCGCTCGGACATCACCCCGACCTACGAGTTCCTCAAGTGGCAGTTGAAGTACCTGCAGTGGCGCGGGCCCAAGGCGCCGCAGTGGTTGCTGAAGTCGCCCGAGCACATCTTCTCGCTGCGGTCTATGCTCAAGGTTTTCCCCGACGCGCGGATCATCTGCACGCACCGCGACCCGGTGAAGGTGATTTCGTCCGCGCACAGCCTGATGCGGTGTTTCCGCTCGCTGACGGCGGACCCCGTGGACAACCGCATGATCGCGCCGCTGTGGGCGCCGCATCTCGCGCGCGCGCTGGATGATATGATCGACCTACGCGAAGCGGCGGCGCTCGGCGCGAATAGTAGCGGGGACGAGGAAGGCGCTTTTAGCGGGGATGAGGAGAGCGCGGACGAGAGCGGGGATGACAGCAGCAGCAGCAGCAGCAGCACCAGCATCAGGGGAGGGGTAAGGAGCTTAAGCAGCAGCAGCGGGAGGAGCAGCAGGGGCAGTGTTTTTGCGGAGAGGGAAGGGGAGGGTATGGACGGTGTAGATGCGTTGCAGGAGTGGGATTCGTCGCTGGCCGTCGATGTGCGATTCCACGAGTTTGTGCGAAGCCCGATTGGCGAAATCAAGCGAATTTACGCGCACTTCGGCGACGAGCTTTCGCCAGTGGCGGAGGCGCGCATGCAGCGGTACCTGGACGAGGATCGGCTGGAGCGAAAGGCGCACCGCCACGTGTACAAGTGGGAGGACACGTGTCTGGATAAGGACGAGCAACGGAGACGGTTCGCTCGTTACGTGAAGTACTTCAACGTGGCACAGGAAGGCTGAGGGGGGCAGTTGAGTATGAGAGGAGGAACTTTTAGGGAACTCCTGATTGGGCTGGGAAGAGCATGGCTGAGGGGGCAGCTGGCTTTGAGCATTCTCTATGGCCCACGGAGGGGGCCGAGAGGATGAAATAAAGAGGCTGGAAATGAGCGGCGTGCCAGCCGCGTCTTACCGGCGCCCCCTAGAGACGCGCGAGAGCTGAGTGGAGGAGGTAGGGCAGATGGGGATGCGGTTAGTAGGAGCGGGAGCAGTATGAGCAGTAGTAGCGGGAGCAGTATGAGCAGTAGTAGCGAGAATAGTAGTAGGAGGAGGAGTAGGGGGCGTAGAAGGCAGAAGTGGCAAGGCCTCCGTGGAGGCTGGTGAGGCTGGTGAGGCTAGTGTGACTGATGGCTGATGGCTGATGCAGGAGAGGCTGTCAGTGTGTCTCTGCATTGGGGGGGTGCGGTGTAGGTTGACCACTAAGGCGTAGCACAGGATGGACTAACAACGTAGTTGATGGGAGATAGGCTCGTGGTGTCTCTGTATGGTTATCCTCAGTGCCTGGGGGTACACCTAGGAAGGTAACTGATACTGGTAGTTGATAGTGAGGTGACAAGACCGTATTTAGGTGCTAGGCCCTTGTTATTAATTATTCATTTATAGTCCGAAATTCATTCCGAGACAGGGCTGGGGTGGGGAGCACCTTGAGATTGTTGTTTGCTTCACAACCCATGATGATGACATGAGTCATGGAGGGGGGCTCCTGCTACCTAGTTCTGCTCTTATGGATGGTGGATCCCAGGGCATGTTCTTATATGAAGCAGGCTCAGGATCAAACTCTAGACCTATCGTGGTTGTCAGCACCCAGGGTAGACTGTCGTGCGGAGGGCATCACCCAGACGTTCACCTTGCCGGACTCCCCGCAGCTGCTTGTCGACGACTACACGCGCTATATAGTATGCTCTAGTGTTGAAGGGTGCATCTGTTAAATTATATATTTTATATATTTAATTGTAGGCTTGATAGGTGTTACTGGATCCTATTGTAGAGGGTGCAACAATCCCCCCTTGTATCCCTCTCTCATCTAATCTCAATCTCTTCTCTCTCGACAATCTCTTCTAGCACCTAAACCTCTCGCCTTTCATGGCTTCCCCCCTTGCTAGCTCATCTTAACAGCATCCTAACCTACATGCATGTAACGAAGACCAACTTTCAAACATCAATTGTTGAGGCTTCTTCTACCGCCACTTCAGTCAAGCCATACTGCAGAAGTGTAATGAAGCGCAAAGAGCGTGTGTCGAATGATTGATTAAGGAGGAAACAATACAACAGAGGCAACATCAAAATAGCAGGGAGAATGTATATAGGTAGCCTAGGAGCACACGGTCGTGGCTCGGCGGAGCTGCTCCCAAAATGGCGCGAAGCGCCCAGATCTGGGCATGCAACAGCAAGGCGGAAAACAATGTATGTGACTCGTCAGGAGACCACATTTGGGACCGCGATTTGAATTTCGTGGCAGAGCTGCGCGGCAACCCCGTTATAGCAGTGTGTTAGAATGTAAGAATCGTTACTAGTGTGGGAAACCTAGAACATATACCCGTTGGGGTTGTACTTGTTAGAAAGAGAGAATGAATGGACTAGTGTGAGAAACCTAGAACATGTACCTGTTGGGGTTGTACTCACTAGAAGCACACACCTAGAAAATTGGGCTGAGAAAAAGCCCTTAGGATCTTTTCAGAGACTAAGTCCCAGTTGTAGAATGAGACTTGAGTAGTGCAGCGGAAGTTGAGGTAGTTGAACCCTTGTACTAGTATATGAGAACAAGTGATTGATTAAAGAAACAAGCATACAGCAATATATAGAGGATAAGAAAGCAGTTGTAGAATACAGTTACAGGAACGGTTTATCGAGTCGCACAGCGACTCGATTGCCGCTTCGGTTACCATCCGTGATGTTGTAACGGTCAGTCGTAACCTCCAGTTGCGACCTTTCGAGTCTTTTCGCATTCTTTGTCCGCCCCCTCGTGCAACCTCCGTTGACTCGCGTGTTCCCCTGTAATCTTCCTCGAGTACAGTGTTTATACTTCAGAAACGCTTAAGTCCTTTGAGATATTTCCAACACTCCCCTTCGTTTCTGGAGTGCTGGCGTGTTCACATCCGGTGACGTTTGTTTGCCCGGTCAGGAGCATGCAGTAGTCGAATTTTGCTTTCGCCAATTTCTTCGTCAGATAATCTGCGGCCATTTCTGTCGTCGGGCAGTAACTGAGTTGAAGTCTCCCCTTCGCGATTTCATCCTTGACGAAGAAGTACCGCAGGGCGATGTGCTTGGTTCGGTTGGCGAAGCCGTCCTTGTTCGCGATTTTGATCGCAGATTGGTTGTCGCAGAGGAGTGAGAAGGCGGGCAGGGTCGCGATCTTCGCTTCCTCGAGTAACTCCCGCAGGTAGAGTCCTTGCTTGGTCGCGGTACAAAGGGCGATATACTCTGCTTCAGCCGAGGATAGTGCGATTAACTCCTGCTTGTTCGACTGCCAGGAGATAGTTCCGATGGGTTCTAGACGGTAGATGTAGCCCGTCCTAGATCGTCGATTTTCCCTATCTCCCGCGTGGTCGGCGTCGACGTATCCGAGTAGTCGTACGGACGGTGTTGTCACTTTGCTGTAGGTAAGCCCGATCGTCGGCGTGGAGACGAAGTAGAGTAGTGCCCGGTTGAGCTCCTCGAGATCTTCCTGTTCCGGTTGCTTCAGATGCGTCGCCAGTTGACTCGCACTATAGGACAGGTCGGGTCGGCAGGTTACTGCTGCGAATAGTAGGCAGCCGAGCTTCTGTTGATACTCCTGGATTTGCTTCGCGGGGAGTTTTGCGGAGGTGCTGTTGTTGTTCCCGTAGTGGTAGGGAGTTGGGACAGTAGTCGGTGTTAGACCAAATTTCTTCGCGACGGTGCCTGAGTACTTTCCAGCGTGTAGGTAGAACGCCGTGTCGTGTTCGTCGACATTCAGTCCTAGGTACTGGGTCACTTCGTCGGACACCGTGAGTCTTAAGTCTTCTTTCAGCTCCCGTTCGAACCAGGTGGCGATGTCGGTAGTGGAGCCGATGTAGAGCAGGTCGTCGACGTAGACGATGAGTAGGATATACTCTCTTCCCTTCTGCAGTCGGTACATTCCTTGGTCATGCGGCAGCTGTAGGAATCCGATTTTTGCGAGACGGCCGTGGAGATGCTGCTGCCAGAGCCGCGGGGCTTGCTTGATCCCGTATAGGGATTTTGTCAGTTGGCATACTTTCGCGGGGTCGTCGATGAATCCGTGGGGTTGTTCGACGAAAATCTCGGCGTCCACAGGTGCGTATAGGAACGCATTCGCGACGTCGATTTGGCGTAGTGGTAATGTCTTCGTGGCCGCGACGGCGAGTAGGATGCGTAATGAGGTGTGACGGGAGACTGGAGCGAAGGTTTCTGTGTAGTCGGTCCCGTATCGTTGATCGAAGCCTCGTACGACCCATCGAGCTTTGAATCGTTCGATGGAGCCGTCTGAGTTGGTCTTAATGCGGTACACCCATTTCCCCGAGAGGACGTTTTTTCCGTTGATGCTTGTTGCAGGTACCAGTTTCCATGTTTTCCGGTCTTGCAGAGCCTTTAACTCCTTTTCCATCGCTTCCTTCCATTTCGCCTTATATTCCCCCCCCAGAGCCTGCGACAAGGTCGAAGGCTCTCGCGGAGAAGGCGGCGGCGGATTCTGGACGGAGACCCAGAGGCCTAGAATCTGCAGTCCCGTGGGTGTGTGTCGAGGGGAATTTTCATTCCCGGAATAAGCTGCTTCGTCACCGTCTTCTGGGTCAGGTAAGAAGTTGGGACCGATGCGTTCTGAAACATTTGTGTCGACTGGGTGGGGTGTAATATAACCTTGGTCAGCGAAGTGGTAAAAGGTGTCGAGGTTGTTGCTATCGAGAGGATTGTCTTCGTCGAGTGGAATAGGTACGGAACAGAATGGGAGTGGTCCGGCAGCTTCCGAGGCTTCAGGTACGTTTTCTTCTGCCGCGTCAGCTTCGGCAGCACGGTCGGCGAAGGAACGAAGTCCGAAGAAACCGACGGTGGTGTCTTGTGTGTTGGCAATGTTGTCCAGGTAATGCTGCAGCGTCAGTCGCTCGTAGAAGATAACATCACGTGATGCCACGGTATTTTTGTCTTGTATGTCGAGAATTTTCCACGCGTGAAAATGTTTGGCGATGCCGAGGTGTAGTCCCCACCGAGCTCGTTGTGTGAAGCGTCCTGCTCGGGCTGTGTGGGGTCTGTACTGTACCATGCAGCCGAAAACTCGGAGTAATTTTGTGCTGCCCCTTTTTCTTGTCCACAACAGGTGCGGTGATGCGTTGTTGGGAAGCGATGACGAGGACAGCAGGTTGTGCAGGTGAACTGCATGTGTCATCGCGTCTGGCCACAGTGTGGTGGGCAGCCTCATCCCCAGAAGCAGTTTTCGCATCGTCGTCTGCAAGGTCCGGTTCATGCGTTCTGCGACCCCCTGCTGCTGGTGAGCATAGGGCAGAGACACCAGGCGTCTGATTCCTCTTTCCGCCAGATAGGTCCTGAAGCGTTGTGACTGGTATTCCAGTGCACCGTCTGACTGGAAGCTCTTGAGCTTGGTTCCTGATTCTCGTTCGGCGATGGGAAGCCATGTTGTGAAGGCTTCGAAAGCTTGATCGCGCGTCTTGAGATTGAAGTGCCAGACGTATCTGGTTGCTGCGTCGATGAATGTGATGACGTAGTTGAAGTCGGCTTCGGTGTCTTCTCGAGGCATGT
>BQMB01002213.1:0-22093 GCA_027943415.1 Closterium sp. NIES-67 | reverse complement strand
TTCCCATGCCTCCCCCATGCCTCCTCCCCATGCCCTCCCCCATGCCTCCTCCCCATGCCCCCCATGCCTCCCCATGCCTCCCCCATGCCTCCCCATGCCTCCCCCTGCCTCCCACATGCCTTCCCCATGCCTCCCCCATGCCTTCCCCATGCCTCCCCATGCCTCCCCCATGCCTTCCCCATGCCTCCCCATGCCTCCCCATGCCTCCCCATGCCTCCGCCATGCCTGCCTCCCCATGCCTCCCCCATCCCCCCCATGCCCCCCATGCCTCCCCATGCCTCCCCATGCCTCCCCATGCCTTCCCATGCCCCCGTGCCTTCCCCATGCCTTCCCCATGCCTCCCCCATGCCTCCCCCACGCCTCCCCCATTCCTCCCCCATGCCTCCCCCATGCTTCCCCCATGCCTCCCCCATGCCTCCCCCATGCCTCACCCATGCCTCCCCCATGACTTCCCCATACCTCCCCATGCCTCCCCATGCCTCCCCATGCCTTGCCTCCCCCATGCCTCCCCCATGCCTCCCCCATGCCTCCCCCATTCCTCTCCCATGCCTCCCCATGCCTCCCCCATGCCTTCCCCATGCCTTCCCCATGCCTTCCCCGTGCCTCCCCCATGCCTTCCCCATGCCTCCCCATGCCTTCCCCATGCCTTCCCCGTGCCTCCCCCATGCCTTCCCCATGCCTCCTCCATGCCATTCCCCTGCGTTTCCATGCCTATTCCTGTCCGCACCATGCCTCGTCCTTGCTTCATCCTGCATTTCCTATCCATTTTTCACCCCACTTAGCGCACTTCTCATCATGCTCAGCCCACTTAGTGCACTTCTCATCATGCTTAGCCCATCCCTGTTATGTGTGTTCTCCCTAGCACGCGCACACTTTCCCTTGTCAACAGCAGATGACAAACTTCCTTGTTTAATACTGTTCAACACTTCACTCCCAACAAAGACCCCCTCTCACATGACAAACCTCCCAAACATGACATGTCCACATCTCCCATGCCAGCCAATCAGCCCCTCACATCCTGGTGCCTTGCATGCTCCCTCGCACCTTCCCAGGAACGCCTTCCGAGAAGCGTCCTCGCCGTATTCCCGGACCGCCATCTCCACCTACCCCTTCTCCTGCTCTCTCCTCTCCTCCCTCCTCTGGGCCGCCTACGCGCTCCCTATAGTCACACCCCACCGCATTCTCTTCCTCCTCGCCCACCTCATACAGTCATTCTCCCTCTCTGCGCTCCTCATTGCCCTCCTTGCGTCTGACTCCTCCAGTTACCGCCTGCGCCTGGTAAGCTGTACCGCCCGCCCGTGTCATGTTTCTGACTGTATCCTGCGTCTTATTCACGTATAGACTCCCCTTCTCCCGCTCCTCCTCTGTGCCCTGATTGCGTCTGACTCCTCTAGTTACCGCCTGCGCCTGGTAAGCTGTAAGGCCCGCGCGTATCATGTTTCAGATCCGCTCAGAGATCCCTCTCCCCCCTCCTCCCTCTCCGCCCTCCTCCTGTCTCTCGTCGCGTCTGATTGCACCCAGTTATTTGCTGCGCCCTGACTTTCATGTGCCAATGTTCATTTGATCTCCCAGCGCTCATTGGCCCGCCTCTCACCTCTCAGCTTCAGGTGCTGCAGATCCTGCCGCCAGTGGCAGGCCTCTCCATTGTGGCGCTCGTCCTGGGATACTACTGCTCCACATCTTTCCCCCTTCTATTCGGTGTGCCTGCCTCAGCAGCAGCCGTGCTCCTGCTCGCCCCTCACCCCCTCCTGCGCCATGGTGAGTCTAAAGGGCGTTCCGAGAATTCTCGAAGCCTCCCACAGAGATTTCTGAGAGTTGCTGCTGGCACTGCTGGCACTGCTGGCATTGCTGGCATTGCTGGCATTGCTGGCACTGCTGGCTATGCTCCTGCTGGCCTCTCACCCCCTCCTGCGCATGGTGAGTCCAAATGCGTTCCGAGAATGTCCGAGAATCTCTCACTCTGCTGTCCTTGAGTCACCTGTGCGCGGCAGCAGCCGTGCTCCTGCTCGGCCTCTCAGCCCCTCCAGCGCGTGGTGGGTCCAAAGGCCGTTCCGCGAATTCTTAAAGCCTCCCAGAGATTTCCGAGAATTGTTGCTGGCTCAGCTGGCTCTGCTGGCTGTGCGCCTGCTCGCCCCTCACCCTCTCCTGCGCATGGTACGGCCGCAGGGCTTTAAACGATTTCTCAAGGATTTCTCACGTGGGGACCAAGTGCCATTGCTGGTGCTGCTGGCATAGCTGCCCATGGTCCTCGAGTCGTTCAGCTGCACTGTGCCTGCAACTAGACAATCTTTCATCTTCCATCCTTTCTTTCCCATTCACCCCCGCAGGTGAGGCTCTTTGACTCGGCCACATCAGCCCCAGCAGCACAGCTCTTCGTTAGCTTCTCTCTGCTCGCCTCTGCATTCGCGTGGGCTGGTTTTGGCTTCGCTGCTTCCGACTTTTTCATTGCTGTGAGCTCTTGCCGTGCCAGGCTGTCTGATTCTCGTGATACATCTCATCTCATCTCATCTCGGCCTCGCCGCACCGCAATGCACCGCACCCCACCCCACCCCACCCTACCGCACCCCACCGCACCCCACCTTATCTCACCTCATCCCATCTCCCATGCATCAAGCAGCCATGCCTTGTCCACTGGTTCCAGCTCAGCACAACCGTTTGTGGAGGTAGTACTGCTGCTGCCTGCCACCACCAACACCGATGGCATCGAGTCTCTGTGCATCGAGTCTCTGTGCATCGAGTCTCTGTGCATCGAGTCTCTGTGCATCGAGTCTCTATGCATCGAGTCTCTGTGCATCGAGTCTCTGTGCATTGTCGCGGCACTTGCTTTCTGACTCGCCTCAACAGCCATTGAGCACTTGCCGACTCAACCAGTGGACACTCGTCCTTAGGTTCCAGTGTGCCGCACCGTTTCGTTTTCTTTGAGGTGACTTTTGAGTCGACTCAAAAGTCACCAGTGTGCCGCACCGTTTCGTTTTCTTTGAGGTGACTTTTGAGTCGACTCAAAAGTCACCAGTGTGCCGCACCGCTTCGTTTTCTTTGACTCAACGTCGACTCAGCAGTTGCGAGTGTGAGGTTACTGGAAGCAAGCAAGTGAGGTTACTGGAAGCAAGCAAGTGAGGTTACTGGAAGCAAGCAAGTGAGGTTACTGGAAGCAAGCAAGTGAAGCAGCAGTTGCGAGTGTGAGGTTACTGGAAGCAAGCAAGTGAAGCAGCAGTTGCGAGTGTGAGGTTACTGGAAGCAAGCAAGTGAGGTTACTGGAAAGCAAGCAAGTGAAGCAGCAGTTGCGAGTGTGAGGTTACTGGAAGCAAGCAAGTGAAGCAGCAGTTGCGAGTGTGAGGTTACTGGAAGCAAGCAAGTGAAGCAGCAGTTGTCCATTGGTTCCAGTGTGCCACGCCGCTTCACTTGCTTGCTTCCAGTAACCTCAGCTGCCACCGATTCCCACTCCTCTCAGTTCTCCCTCCTCTCACGTTTGCCTGCAGGTGCCGTATGTGGTGGTGGCAGCACTTGAGGCTCTCTTTCTCGCTCTTTCTTCGATCCTGGGGTAAAAAATTTCGCTTCTGTTCGAGTAGAACTTGGCATAAATCATCCCACGGTGTCACATGAAGCAACGCACGCACCAACGCACGCACCAACGCACCAACGCACGCACCAATGCACCAACGCACCAACGCACCACTGTACCCGTTGTCTCCAGCATATGTTTTTCCTGCCATCCGAGATAACTTTTCAAAATTTCTCAGCAGTTGTCTCCAGCATGTGTTTTTCCTTCCGTTCTCGCCTCCACCCTCCAACCCCCCCATCCCGCTCCAGCCTTTAATGCCATCCCCCATCCCCCATCCCCCATCCCCATCCCCCATCCCCCATCCCGCTCCAGCCTTTAATGCCCATCCCCCATCCCCCATCCCCCATTCCGCTCCAGCCTTTAATGCCCATCCCCCATCCCCCATCCCCCATCCCCCATTCCCCATCCCGCTCCAGCCTTTAATGCCCATCCCCCATCCCCCATCCCCCATCCCCCATCCCCCATCCCCCATCCCCCATCCCCATCCCCCATCCCCCATCCCCCATGCCGCTCTCACAGCACCACCAGCAGCGCTGCGTTGCAACGGAGGGCAGCAGAGGGGTACGAGCTCGTCCCCCCCCACAGCGTCAGAGTCAGGGTTGACGGAGCAATCGCTGTGAGTGCCACTGCCGTGCCTCTGCTGCTGCCATGCCTCGGCTGCTGCTGTGCCTGCTGCCATGCCTCTTGCTGCTTCCATGCGTCTGCTGCTGCCATGCCTCTTGCTGCCGTGCCCTGCTGCTGCCATGCCTCGGCTGCTGCCGTGCCTCTGCTGCTGCCATGCCTCTTGCTGCTTCCATGCCTCTGCTGCTGCCATGCCTCGGCTGCTGCCGTGCCTCTGCTGCTGCCATGCCTCTTGCTGCAGCGCCTCTGCTGCTGCCATGCCTCGGCTGCTGCCGTGCCCTGCTGCTGCCATGCCTCAGCTGCTGCAGCGCCTCTGTTGCTGCCATGCCTCAGCTGCTGCCATGCCTCAGCTGCTGCAGTGCCTCTGCTGCTGCCATGCCTCTAAATCTCCACCCTCCTATCCTCCCCTTTTCCTGCCTCCACCCCACCTTTCTGTTTCCATCTCATTACACGTGTTTTGCCTCCCGTTTCTTCTGCGTCCACTTCCTCTGCCTCTCCTTTCGTCCACATATTTTTGTCAACATGCCTGCTTGACTGTTGCTGTCCTCTTGGCACACGTGCAGAGAGGACACACCTGATGAGTTTGACGAGTGGTTACAACTGGACGCCCTTCATGGCCGTAGACTGGCCTAGCACTACAATGCATGTAACCACTTGTACAGTATATGCATGCATATACTACTCGTCCATGCATTGTAGTGTATGGCCGCATTGTACTACTCGTTCATGGCGTAGACTGGCCTAGCACTACAATGCATGTAATATATATATACTGTACAATGTGGTTACAATGTACGCATGTAAGAAAGAGCCGCATGCCTGCTCGTGTAACAAGCTGTTGCTTGCTATGCTGCCGGTATACCTCGCACGGTGCTCGCAGCAGAGAACCTTTTTAGCCGGCTTGTCACTTGGGTTGCAAAATCAGTGTCTTTCTGAGATGTGCCGCTGTGTACACCCAACATCCCTCATCCTAGTATCTGACAAAAACGGTCGCTCAATCCTTCCATTCCGACTTGAGATGTGTTGGAAATATCTCAAAGGACTTGACAAACGTCACCGGATCTGAACACGTCAGCACTCCAGAAACGAAGGGGAGTGTTGGAAATATCTCAAAAGACTTGAGCGTTTCTGAAGTGTAACACTACACTCGAGGAAGATCGCAACGGGTACACGAGTCAACGGAGGTTACACGAGGGGCGGACAAAGAACGCGAAGGGACTCGAAGGGTCGCAACTGGAGGTTGCGACTGACCGTTACAACAGCGCGGATGGTAGCCGAAGCGACAATCGAGTCGCTGTGCGACTCGATAACCGCTCCTACAACTGTATTCTACAACTGCTTTCTTATTTTCTATATATTGTTGTATGCTTGTTTCTCTAATCAATCACTTGTTCTCATATACTAGTACAAGGGTTCAACTACTCAACTTCCGCTGCACTACTCAAGTCTCATTCTTCAACTGGGACTTAGTCTCCGAAAAGATCCTAAGGGCATTTATCAGCCCAATATGGTATGAGAGCTGGTCAGAGACCAAACTCCCAGCAACTACGCTCTATCTACAATCTGCAATACAAACGACTTCATTGATTACAAGTCATGGACAGCAAGGGCAAGAAAATCTCTGCGGGCTCACCCAGCGCCCAAGACACTCAACCCGGCAACTCTGGATTGCACACTTCAGGACTGCAAACCGAGACCGGCGCTGCTCAAGAAACAACAGGAAGAGCACCGGAAATGGTGACCCCATCACCCTCTTCAAGCGTGGATCCGAACCTTATGGAAAGGTTCTTCAGCTTCATGTCGCACTTCGACCAGCAGCAGCAGACAAGGACACTGGCATATTCAACACAGAGCAACGGAGGAAACATGGGATTAGCGCCGATGAGCCTCGACAATTCATCCTTCGGGCGACACAATCAAGCGCCTACCTTTGCACCTTATCACTCTTCACTGGGGACGTTCGAGTTCATGCTGCCCCGTGCCCAACCAACAGCAGCTGCATCACAACAAACACCAAACGAGATTTTAAGTCTCCAGGCGCAGTTTTCACACGTGATTAAACTGCAGACATCATCACCATTCAACGGACGATTCTTTACCTGGAGTTTTGAGTTCGAGCTGCTGATGGAGGCTGCGCATCTCTTGGGATACTTCAATGGGTCCCTGCCATTCCCAAGCAACGGCACTGCAAAGGAGCAAGAAATATTTACTTATCAGTCGCTGCTGGCGTACACAGTTCTCCTCCGGAACCTGTCACCACAAGAACAGCAGAGCATCAGAACCTATCGGAGCTATGGAAACTCCGCGGAATTCGCATGGCATCATCTCAAGTGTCTCTATCAAGCAAACGACAGCGTGACACAAAGCAGACTCATGCAACAACTGACAACAATACAGATGAAGACAGGGGAAAAGGCGATACAAGTATATGAGTCGCTGCCAGACCCTCCGCGACCGCCTGCTTCGGTGCGGAGGAACAATCACTGAGGAAAGCTTCGTGACGCTTGTCCTCGCCGGGCTCGGACCAGAATGGAGAACCCACACGCTCGCTTCTTCGCGCCCACGAAGAATCTCGGAGATGCACCTCTGCGCCGAGCTTCACGCTGAACAACAGGAGATGGACCTGTTCGAAGAACGATAACCAAGGAAGCAGCAGTAGCTAGTTTTCTACACTCAACGAAGGAACGACAACAACTACACAATCGATCGCGGCAAGCAAGATCAACGCGACAACAGAGGACTCACCTCGTGCCGCCGTTCTGCCACAACTGTCAGACTCTGGACATCCAAAGTCAACTGCACCACGTCCTCGTGTTTTATCGTCCAGTAGACCCACACGTCGCCTCCACTCAAGAAAGCCCTCCAAGGCGCTCTTCCACATCTGCACAAGGGACACCGAACATCATTAACTGTATGGTACACATCGACAACTGCGCACCCGGATCACCACCCACTTCCGCACCAGACGAAGAAGAACTTCCGCCGCCGCGCTCACAAGGACTTGAGGTCAACTCGACATACGCTGCGGTCGCCAACGCCGAACCCACCGGGCGAAACACCTGGTTCTTGGACAGCTGCTGCGGTTAATACATGTGTTCTTCGGCCATCGCGCTCCTGACGACATCTGGCACCAACGACTCGGGCACCTTGCAAACAGTACAATACTGCAAACCATCCAAGCCGAAGTGTTAGAACGCAACGCCCTCCTAACAACGAGCGGCCAAGAACTTCGACGACCACGCGCACGGTGCTTTACGTGCCCCGAAGCCGATCTTCCCCACCAGTCTTTCCCATCTCATCACAACCCAAGCGCACCTGCATACGCACCGATGGAAAAAGTCTACAGCGACATTTTAAACATGCCTCTAGAAGACACTGAAGCCGACTTCAACTATGTCATCACGTTTATCGACGCAGCAACAAGATACGTCTGGCACTACAACCTCAAGACGCGCGATCAAGCCTTCGACGCCTTCACGACATGGCTACCCATCGCTGGACGAGAAAAAGGGACAAAGCTCAAGAGCTTCCAGTCAGACGGTGCACAAGAATATCAGTCACAACGCTTCAGGACCTATCTGGCGGAAAGAGGAATCAGGCGCCTGGTGTCTCTACCCTACGCTCACCAGCAGCAGGGTGTCGCAGAACGCATGAACCGGACCTTGCAGACGACGATGCGGAAGCTGCTCCTGGGGATGAGACTGCCCACCACACTGTGGCCAGACGCGATGACACATGCAGTCCACCTGCACAACCTGTTGTCCTCGTCATCACTTCCCAACAACGCATCACCGCACCTGCTATGGACACGAAAACGGGGCAGCACAAAATTACTTCGAGTTTTCGGCTGCATGGTACAGTACAGACCCCACACAACCAGAGCAGGACGTTTCACCCAACGAGCACGATAGGGGCTACACCTCGGCATCGCACAACATTTTCACGCATGGAAAATCCTCGACATAAAAGACAAAACTACAATGGCATCACGTGACGTTATCTTCTACGAGCGACTAACGCTGCAGCATTACCTGGACAACATTGCCAACACACATGACCCCACCGACGGCTTCGCGGGCCTTTGTTCCTTCGCCGACCGTGCTGCTGAGGCTGACGCAGCAGAAGAAGACGTACCTGGAGCCTCGGAAGCTGCCAGACCACTCCCTTTCTGCTCCGTACCTGTTCCACTCGACGAAGACAATCCTCTCGATAGCAACAACCTCGACACCTTTTACCACTTCGCTGACCAAGGTTACGTTACACCCCACCCGGTCGACACAAATGTTTCAGAACGCATCGGCCCAAATTTCTTACCTGGTCCAGAAGACGGTGACGAAGCAGCCTATTCCGGGAATGAAAATTCCCCTCGACACACACCAACGGGACTGCAGATACTCGGCCTATGGGTCTCCGTCCAGCATCCGCCGCCGCCATCTCCGCGCGAGCCCTCGACTCTGTCGCAGGCTCTGGGGGGGAACTTAAGGCGAAATGGAAGGAGGCGATGGAAAAGGAGTTAAAGGCTCTACAAGACCGAAACACATGGAAGCTGGTACCTGCAACAAGCATCAACGGGAAGAACGTCCTCTCGGGAAAATGGGTGTACCGCATCAAGACCAATGCGGACAGTTCCACCGAACGATTCAAAGCTCGATGGGTCGTACGAGGGTTCGACCAACGATACGGAACCGACTACACAGAACATTCGCCCCAGTCTCCCGTCACACCTCATTACGCATCCTACTCGCCGTCGCGGCCACGAAGAAACTACCACTGCGCCAAATCAACGTCGCAAATGCCTTCCTGTACGCACCTGTGGACGCTGAGATCTTCGTCGAGCAACCCCACGAATTCATCGACGACCCCACGAAAGTATGCCAGCTAATAAGATCCCTATACGGGATCAAGCAAGCCCCGCGGCTCTGGCAGCAGCATCTTCACGGTCGCCTCGAAAAAATCGGATTCCTACAGCTGCCGCATGACCAAGGCATGTACCGACTGCAAAAGGGAAGAGAGTATATCCTACTCATCGTTTACGTCGACGACCTGCTCTACATCGGTTCCACTACCGACATCGCCACTTGGTTCGAAGGGGAGCTGAAAGAGGACTTGACACTCACGGTGTCCGACGCAGTGACCCAGTACCTGGGACTAAATGTCGTTAAAGACAACTCGGCGCTCTACCTACACGCTGGAAAGTACGCAGGCACTGTCGCGAAGAAATTCGGTCTAACGCCGACTACGGTCCCGACTCCCTACCGCTACGGGAACAACAATCACACCTCTGCAAAATTTCCCACGAAGCAAATCCAGGAGTATCAGCAGAAGCTCGGCTGCCTACTATTCGCAGCAGTAACCTGTCGACCCGATCTCTCTTATAGCGCGAGCCAACTGGCGACGCATCTGAAGCAGCCGGAACAAGAAGATCTCGAGGAAATTAATCGGGCACTACTCTACTTCGTCTCCACGCCGCACGACCGGGCTCACCTACAGCAAAGTAACGACACCGTCCGTACGACTACTCGGATACGTCGACGCCGACCACGCGGGAGACAAGGAAAATCAACGATCGAGAACGGGCTACATCTACCGACTAGAACCTATCGGGACTATCTCCTGGCAGTCGAGCAAGCAGGAACTAATCGCACTATCTTCGGCTGAAGCAGAATATATCGCCCTCTGTACTGCGACCAAGGAAGGACTTTACTTACGAGAGCTGCTAGAGGAAGCGAAGATTGCGACCCTGCCCGTCTTCTCACTCCTCTGCGATAACCAATCTGCGATCAAAATCGCGAACAAGGACGGCTTCGCCAACTGAACCAAACACATCACCCTGCGGTACTTCTTCGTCAAGGATGAAATCGCGAAGGGAGACTTCAACTCAGTTACTGCCCGACGACAGAAATGGCCGCAGACTATCTGACGAAGATACTGGCGAAGGCAAAATTCGATTACTGCACGCTGCTAACCGGGCAGACAAACGTCACCGGATCTGAACACGTCAGCACTCCAGAAACGAAGGGGAGTGTTGGAAATATCTCAAAAGACTTGAGCGTTTCTGAAGTGTAACACTACACTCGAGGAAGACCGCAACGGGTGTCAAACATGTCTATTTGTTATGTTTGTATAGACTGTATAGGGTAGCCTCTTAGAGGGTACAACACTTAGCTATATTGTGTGTACTCTCTCTCTATCACCATCACTTGAATTTCTGATATGGTATCACGCGTAGGTAGGATCCCCCCCACCTACCGCTTCCGCTCATGCCCCTAGCGCCCTCCTGGGCCCCGTCGCGCTCCTCCCACGCCCCGTAGCGCCCCGTAGCGCCCCTCCTGGTCCCCGTAGCGCCCCTCCTGGGCTCGTCGCGCCCTCCTGGGCCTCGTCGCCCCTCCCAGGCCCCGTCGCGCCCTCCCAGGCCCCTAGCGCCCCTCCTGGGCCCCGTCGCGCTCCTCCCAGGCCCCGTAGCGCCCGTCGCGCCTCCTGGGCCCCGTAGCGCCCCTCCTGGGCCTCGTCGCGCCCCTCCTGGGCTCGTAGCGCCCCTCCTGGCCCTGTAACGCCCCTCCCAGGCCCGTCGCCCCTCCCAGGCCCCGTCGCGCCCCTCCAGGCCCCGACGCGCCCCTCCGGCCCCGTCGCGCCCCTCCCAGGCCCCTAGCGCCCTCCTGGGCCCCGTCGCGCCCTCTCCAGGCCCGTAGCGCCCCGTAGCGCCCCTCCTGGGCCCGTAGCGCCCCTCCTGGCCCCGTCGCGCCCTCCCAGGCCCCGTCGTGCCCTCCCGGCCCCTAGCGCCCCTCCTGGGCCCCGTCGCGCCCTCCAGGCCCCGTAGCGCCCCTCCTGGGCCGTCGCGCCCCTCCTGGGCCCCGTTGCCCCTCCCTGGGCCCTGCGCGCCCCCGGGCCCCGTCGCCCCCCGCCCGTCGCAGCCGCCCGGCCCCGTCGCGCCCGCCCGGCCCGTCGCGCCGCCTGGCCCCGTCGCCCCTGCCGGCCCCGTCGCAGCCGCCGGCCCCGTCGCACCCTGCCCGGCCGTCGCAGCCGCCCGGCCGTCGCACCCGCCCGGCCGCCGTCCCGCTCGCCCGGCCCGTCGCACCGGCCCGGCCCTGCCGCACTCGCCCGGCCCCGTCGCCCCAGCCCGGCCCCGTCGCGCCCGCTCGGCCCCGTCGCCCCGTCCCGGCCCTGTCGCACCAGCCCGGCCCCGTCGCGCCCGCCCGGCCCCGTCGGGCCAGCCCCGGCCCCGTCCTCCTCACTGGTACGGTTCCCCCCCACCCCGCCCTGCTCCGTGCCGCCCCGCACCACACTGTACTGCCTGCACCGCACTACACCGCACTACACCACACTGCACCGCACTGCACTGCACCGCACTGTACCGCACTGCACCGCACTGCACCGCACTGTACCGCACTGTACCGCACTGCCCTGCACCGCACTGGACTGTTCCTGATGGCGGCGGAGCTTCGCTTCGACGCTGAAGGTCAGCCCCTAGAGTTCGAGGCGTGGCTTGCCGACCTCCGCCGCCAACTCACTGGCCAGCGGCAGGATGGTGAACCGCTTTCCGCACACCTTGACGGTACGCTCCCCTGCCCAGACCCCCTGCTATTCTGCCCGCTGACCCCACACCCACTGAGCGTGAGTCTACTGCTGCCACTGCCCGTGCGCGCTCTGTCTGGCTTTCTCGCGATGCTGTCGCCCAGCTTGCCATTAGCAACGCCCTTCCCCCGTCCGAGCGTCCTCGCTTTAGGTCCCTCACTACTGCTCAGGCATACTTAGATGCTGTCATCAAGCGCTATTCCACCCCTCCGGCTGCCTCGGTGGGTCGCCTGATCCTCCCGATGCTCTTTCCTGACCTTGCATCTTTCCCCACTGTCTCTGACCTCGCTGCCCACCTGCGCTCGATAGATGAGACCTGGCGCGCTGCCTGCACTGACGCACAGCTTAGAGCCCACCAGCCGCCCATTACCTCTACCCTCTACCTGCTTGCCACCCGCCTCCCTGACCGCCTTGCTGTCGCCCGCGACCGCTTCCTTAGTGTTCACCCCGCAGACCTCACCCTCACTGACTTTGTAGACACCCTGACTGTGATAGAGACCCGTCACCGCTCCATCGCCCAGGCGAGCGGTGTCGTGCCGGTCCCTATCTTTCAGGGTTGTGCCCCCGCTCAGTGTACCTTCTCCGACGGCTCTGCCGCAGTGGCTGAGACTGCTGCTGCAGCGCAGTCGTTCGGGAAGGGCCGCCGCCCCAAGGCTGGGCGCGGCGGAGGAGGCGGCGGGGGTGCGGGCGGGGGTAGTGGTGGGGTCGGGTCGCCTGGTGCTGGAGCGGACGAGGGGACCCTGCCCAGTCAGCTGAGTCGCCGCCCCTGCAGTTGCAGCAGCCGCAGCAGCCGCCGCAGTCGCAGCCTTCGCAGCAGCCGCAGCAGCCGTCGCAGACGCGGCAGACGAGTGTCCTCCCGCCAGGGTGGCCCGGCGCTGGCGGTGGCCGGGCGCGTGGTGGTGTGCCGCGTGGTGGCTCTGGCGGCGGGCGTTGTCAGTACCAGATCCAGACCGGTCCTCGCCGCGGTTTCGTTTGCGGTAAGATCGGTCACTCCACTCCTCGCTGTTTTCGTCGCCTGACGACCTCTTTCGTCAGCGCTTCGGCCCGTCGGCCAGACCTCCCGGACTGGCACAATTTGCTTTAGTCGTCAGATTCAGATTTTTGATATGGACATGGATGCCATTGTTTCTGCTCTGCATGTGATGTATGCTGATGACTCTAGTGTGCTTCCTGCTTATTACTCACTGTTGCCTAGTGTAGGTGTGCCTAGCTTAGCCTCCCCTGCTGCGTCAGGCGTAGGATCCCCTGCTTTGTGTAGTCTTGGTGCTTCCGCCGTCCGTTCCGTCGCCAGACCTCTCGGCTTCGCTCTCCTTCACCTTGGACTCTGGCGCCTCTCGGTGTTTCTTCAGCGACTCTACCACCCTGACGCCGCTTCCTGTTCCTGCTGCCGTTTCTCTTGCTGACCCCTCCGGCGGTCCGGTAGTCGCCGCAGTTCCACCACCCTTCCCTGTCCGGCGGTTCCTTTGGGTTCTCTTACAGGTCTGCATATCCCCTCGTTCTCCAGGAACCTAGTTGGTGTCGGCTGCCTCCAGGACCTTGGCGTCACCACTACGTTCCCTGGTCACGAGCGGTATGCTGTCTGTACCGAGGCCGCCACTGGTGCCCCCCTGTCCACGTTCCCCCGGGACCCGGTGTCCGGCCTGTTCACTCTGGACACCGTGACCCCCCCCGGCTGGAGCGCCCCCTCAGGTGGCTACGTCTACCCAGGTTGCTGCTGCCTGCTCCTGTCGCTCCCTCACTCACCCGACCCTCCTGTGGCACCACCGCCTAGGTCACCCTGCGCTCCCGCGTCTGCGTCACATGTCTCAGCACGGTCTCGTCCTTGGTCTCCCAGGTTCGCTCCCCGCGTTTCCCTCCTCTCCAGCCCCACCTTGCACGCCTTGTGTCGAGGGTCGGCTTCGCCGTGCCCCTCACTCCTCCTCGTTTCCCCCTACCGCCGCGCCGCTGCAGACCCTGCACCTGGACGTCTGGGGCCCCGCCCCCGTCCCTGGGCCGCGTCGCGAGCGCTAATTCCTTGTGCTTGTCGACGACTTCACTCGTTACACCACAGTCTTTCCCTAGAGCGCAAGGCCGACGTGCCTGGCGCTCTCATCCCTGGCTTGTCTCTGCGCGTGTCCACCGCGGTCTCCCTGTCTTGCGTCTTCACTCAGACCGTGGTGGCGAGTTTGCCTCAGGTGTCCTTGGTCGCTTTTGTCGTGCGGAGGGCATCACCCAGACGTTCACCCTACCGGACTCTCCACAGCAGAATGGGGTCGCTGAGCGACGCATCGGTTTGGTCATGGAGGTCGCTCGCACCTCCATGATCCATGCCGGTGCACCCCATTTTCTGTGGCCGTTCGCTGTGCGCTACGCTTCTCACCAGCTTAACCTGTGGCCGCACACTCAGCAGCCGCAGGTTTCGCCGACCCGTCTTTGGACTGGGTCTCCTGGTGACGCGTCTGCGTTCCACGTCTGGGGCTGCCTTGCTCACGTCCGTGCCTCCGGCACGGACAAGCTCACTGCCCGCACCCTTCCCTGCGTCTTCCTCGGTTTTCCCCTTGACGCGTCCGACTGGCACTTTTACCACCCGCCGTCTCACCGCTTCTTTCACTCTCGTGACGTCACCTTTGACGAGTCCGCCTCCTACTACCGCCGCTTTCCCCACCGTGGTCCCCCGGTTACCCCCCCCCTGTTCCTGGTCACCCCTTCCCCGGTAGTCCCTGCCCCTCCTCCTCCTCCTCCCCGTCCCGCCCCCTCTGGTGTGTCCCACGTCACCCCCCTTCCGTCCGTGGACCCGGTTGAGGAGTCTTCTGCCTCTGGTGGCCCTCCTGTGCAGTCCTCGCCAGCCGCCCCTCCCCAGGTGTCCCCTCCCCGGTCCCCTCCTCCACCGCCCCTACTGCTGCTGCAGCCGTCGTCGTCGCCGCCGTCGCCTCCGCCGCCGCCGCCGCCGCCGTCGCAGCCCCGTTCGCCGACTCTGGGGGTGGTCCCTCTGGGGGTGCTGGTGTGGAGCTTTCCGGTGGTAGCCGAGGAGCCGCTTCCGGTCCAGGTGTCGCCGTTGTGCCGCCGCAGCAGCTGTCCCCGCCGGTGTCCGCCCTTCGCCTGCTCGGCCTTCCGTCCCCGACCCTGCGTCGGTTCCTCCCCGACCGTCTCCTCCTCTTCCTGTCTACGGCCCAGTTTTCCCTCCGCCGGACTCGTCCCCGGCCCGTCTTCCCCCTCGTTCCCCTCCTGTGTCCCCTCCCCTGTCTCCTGACCCGACTCCTCCGTCCCACGTCTGGTCTCACCGTCCCTCCCGTGCTCGTCCTGCTTCGCCTGTCTTGCGCTCCCACCCTATGTTGCTTCGTTCCCACGCGTCTCGTCCTCCCCTTCTGCCGTCGCCTCCTCCGTCCTCCCTTGTTGTCGCGCCCCCCCCGCTGTCCGACTACCTTCGTGCCGCTCGTCCTCTCGTTCCTCGGGTCCTTGCCTCTCTCGTTACCGACCCGTCTGTTCCGGTCTCGTGCCTTGACGCTCTTGTCGCTGCTGTCGCTGACTTCGCCTCTACCCGCCGCCTTGACTACGCCACCGCTCTCGTCTCTGACCCTGCCTGTCCTCCGTCTGTCGGAGGTGCTTCTGCCCTTGGCAGTGACGTCCTGGAGGACCGCCAGTTCGAGCTTGCTTTCCTCTCCGAGGCTGCTCCCCATCTCTGTTCCATGCTGCTAGTCCCTGAGGGTGACCTAGACGCTTTCGACATCCCGACCCCTCGCACTTACGCTGAGGCGACTTCGGGACCCTGGGCCTCGCAGTGGATAGCTGCCATGGAGCAGGAGATGGCATCTTGGAGATCCACCGGCACCTTCGTCGACGCAGTTCCCCCGCCTGGGGTGAACGTAGTCGATGGCCGCTGGCTCTTCAAGGTGAAGCGACCTCCTGGAGAGCCGCCTGTCTTCAAGGCGCGCTATGTGGCTAGAGGCTTCAGTCAGCGCGAGGGGGTGGATTTCTTCCAGACCTTCGCTCCGACCCCCGAAGATGACTACTCTTCGGGTTCTGTTACACCTAGCTGCTCAGCGTGACTACGAGCTTCACTCCCTCGACTTCTCCACTGCCTTCCTTCAGGGCAGCCTACACGAGCAGGTCTACCTGCGCCGCCCTCCGGGCTTTACTGGCACCTTCCCTCCTGGGACCCAGTGGCTCCTGCGGCGCCCCGTCTACGGCCTGCGCCAGGCTCCCCGTGAGTGGCACGACACTCTCCGTGCTACGCTTGCTGACCTGCAGTTCTTTCCGTCTTCTGCAGACCCTTCACTCTTTGTTCGTGCTGGCCAGACTCCGTTCTACATCCTCGTTTACGTCGACGACCTGGTCTTTGCCACAGCAGACAGGGACGCGCTGGCCTCCGTGAAGGCAGAGCTGCTGAAGAGACACACCTGCACTGACCTTGGAGAACTGCGTCGTTACCTTGGCTTGCAGATCTCCAGGGACAGAGCTGCGCGCACCATCACCCTGACTCAGTCACACTTGGTGCGCCAGGTCCTTCAGAGGTTCAGCCTTCAGTTCTCCTCTGCACAGCCCACCCCTCTGCCTGTAGACCACAGGCTCTCCGCTCCAGTGCCTGAGGAGTTGGTAGAGCCCAGCGGCCCCTACGCAGAGCTGGTGGGTTGCCTCATGTACCTGATGACTTGCACTCGCCCAGATCTCGCATACCCTCTCAGCATCCTGGCTCGCTTTGTGGCCACAGGCAGACACCGACCGCAGCACTGGTCTGCCGCTAAGAGGGTTCTGCGTTATCTTGCTAGTACATCGGGCATGGGGTTAGTGCTAGGAGGACGCAGGCCAGTGGTCCTTACTGGGCACACAGACGCTTCGTGGGCAGACGACGCTGAGACACTCCGGTCTACCCAGGGCTACTGCTTCAGCCTTGGCTCAGGTGCCGTCTCGTGGAGAGCTACTCGCTCCTCGTCTGTTGCACAGTCCAGCTGTGAGGCTGAGATCTACGCCGGTGCCATGGCGGCACAGGAGCTCCGCTGGCTGACCTTCTTGCTCACTGACTTAGGTGAGCGGCCTAGCTCTGCCCCGGTCCTGTTCGCTGACAACAGGGCCATGATCCTCCTGTGTCAGGAGCCTCGACTCGAGGGTAGAGCGAAGCACATTCAGCTGCGGTACTTCCTCCTGCGTGAGCTACAGCAGCGACGTCAGGCTCGCGTAGTACACTTGGCCTCAGGTGCCAACACGGCTGATATCTTTACGAAGGCGCTTGCGCCTAAAGATCATCAGCGGCACTGTGTCCAGCTTGGTCTAGTTCCTGTAGCCTCTCACTTGCTAGGACCTTGACTTTGTACTGTCCTTTATATGTATACTCAGACTGAACTTGTGTCCTCTCCCAGTGGCTGGACTAGTAGTGCCGCCCTGCTCTTGTGCTTGCCTTGTCTGTACTCCTTCTGACTGGTCGCTCAGACCCTTGTCTCAGAGGTTGGACTAGTAGTGCCGCCCTGAGCTGTTTGTTTAGGACTTTCCCCTATGCAGTCTAGGGGGTGTGTCAAACATGTCTATTTGTTATGTTTGTATAGACTGTATAGGGTAGCCTCTTAGAGGGTACAACACGTAGCTATATTGTGTGTACTCTCTCTCTATCACCATCACTTGAATTTCTGATAACGGGTACACGAGTCAACGGAGGTTACACGAGGGGGCGGACAAAGAACGCGAAGGGACTCGAAGGGTCGCAACTGGAGGTTGCGACTGACCGTTACAACAGCGCGGATGGTAACCGAAGCGACAATCGAGTCGCTGTGCGACTCGATAACCGCTCCTGCAACTGTATTCTACAACTGCTTTCTTATTTTCTATATATTGCTGTATGCTTGTTTCTCTAATCAATCACTTGTTCTCATATACTAGTACGAGGGTTCAACTACTCAACTTCCGTTGCACTACTCAAGTCTCATTCTTCAACTGGGACTTAGTCTCTGAAAAGATCCTAAGGGCATTTATCAGCCCAATAAGATGCATGCCCAGTGGAACTACTAAGGTAGTGCTGATGCAACTTGAAATCTGAAGCATACGCCTTCATCCAAGCATGGATCGCCATGAGTGAAACGTTTTTCGTTACGTGAAATTAATGCAAGCAAGGTACTATACAAACACATCACCCAAAGAAATTCCTTGCAGGCGGTCACCAAAACACCTCTGTAGAAAACTTCTCCACATGCTGTTGAGCTACCCCGCCCATGGAAGCTGCAGGCTTGGAGCGCAGAGGAAACCCATCGTGCCATCGAGTATGCTCTCCGTTGGCCCCACTGGAGGGCCAACGGCGAGCAAACGCCCTGCCTTGCCATGGAGTATGCTCTGCGTTGGCCCCTGGGCCTTGGCCCTCCACTGTTGCACGCCACCAGTGGTTTGCTTGCTGCCATGGCCTCCAACGGCTCGGTGCCTAAATGCTCTTTCTGCACGAGACAGAAAAGTCAATGGCCCGGGGCAAATGTCCCACGGAAAATGTCCCATGGCGAAGGGTAGCCTAGTCCCACGAAAAATGTCCCGTAGTCCCACGAAAGATGTCCCGCGGAAATGTCCTGTAGTCCCACGAAAGATGTGAGGCGAGGAGATAATGAGGATGTAAGGATACAGAGCATCATGCAGGCCTTTTGTTCTGCTTCTTTTCAAGGAATTAGTGCGACCACATGGTAGCTAGTAGCTACTCACCACCAGAGACGTGTAGTGCAGACCACAGCCGTGCAGTGGGACAGTAGCTGGGCCTTGAGAGTGTCGCTGATGGACGTGAGGAAAAGGACGCGAGGAAAAGGACGTCGGATGCCACCCCTCCCTCTTGTGCTAGCCGCTTCAGCTGTTGCAAATACTCCACATTCTCCAGCACCCGAACATCACACCCACCTGCTTCAGCAGCAGGGGGCATAAGTCAGGGGGACAAGTCAAAAGGACGAATGGAGCAAAATGGATGTAAAGAAGAAGGGAGGGGAGGGGGGGGGGAGGGGGACATGAAAGACAATTGTGAAAGAAGGCTGTTGTGACTGACCCAATTCTTGTACTCACAAAATGGCATAATGCCCTTTTTGCACTTGTAGCGGTTGATGGAGGGGAAGAAGGGCTGGGGGAGGGAGGGAGGGGAGGGAGGGGAGGGAGGGAGGGAGGGGAGGGAGGGAGGGAGGGGAGGGAGGGGAGGGAGGGGAGCAGGACAAGGGTGGCCAACACGATCGTGCACCCACCAGCAGTGACCTGCTCCACCCAGTCTACAGGTGCTCGGTACAGGGAGCGCAGAGAAGAGAGGGAAGCCAGCTCGTGCACAGATGCTCACAGTGCCATGCACCCACCCACCCACCCACCTGAGGATGGGATGGACGGCTGAGACTTGATCTGAGATGACGGCATCAATGGCTGGGATCCACCGGAGCCACACGGAGATGACGATGCAGAGGGCCGCCCAGATGCATCTGGGGGAGGCGCAGACTGCATGCAGCCAACCGGAGATGTAGCGGGGGAGGAAGCTTCCCCCTGCCTTCCATGCACAGCCTGAAATATCTCCTGGCCGTGGACCAGCACACCCCTCTCCGCTGCAGCGGCCAAGGGCTCCTCCTCCTCCTCCTCCTCCTCCCTCCGTGCTGCCTTCCTCCCCCAACGCCTCGTTGCAGGCAGGCACCCCTCCCACCCGTGCACCTGGCCCTCGTCAAACCCCTCAGAGAGCATGGCAGCATCGCCCTCTCACCCGTGCACTGCCTGACACATCCCCTGGGCCAGCGCATCCCTCTCCGCCACAGCAACCGGCGACTCTTCATCCGCCCTCTTCGCAGGGATGAAGTCATCAAAGGCTTCGTGCGCCCAGTCAGGGTCAACGCCTCGCCCTTCTGCTCCAGAAAATTGTGCAGCGCGCAGCACGCCCCCACCAAGCGGGGCAGCTCGTGCAATTTCCCCTCGGCCCGCCTCAGCAGGATCCTCCACCGGCCTTTCAGCCGGCCAATGGCGTCCTTCCCCACTGCGATCCCCTTCTCCAGGCACTCATTGAACGACGTCTGGTGCCATGTGGCGCTGTCCGATTCGTCGTACGGGACCAGCAGCCAATCCTGGAGAGGGTAAGACCGCGAGCCAATCAGCTTGGCTCCCTTCAACTCCCCCGCCTGCCCCTTCTGGAAGAGACTCGACTGCTGCAATACCTCCTCATCAGAAAGGGCTCCGGGCAGCCCGATGCAAAGGTTTATAAACTGCCCGTTGGCGTCGATGGCTGCTTGCATTGCAATGGAGTAGGATGGCTGGACGAATCGCTCTGTGTGCTGCTTATTGAGGAACTTTCCGAGGTTGGAGGGCGGCGTTTTGATGGGGAGGTGCGTGGTGTAGAGCGTTCCTATCAGCTGCCCGTTCCCCAGCTGCTGGGCCGCCCAAGAGGCGTGATCCACCCCGCACAGCTCCAGAAAATGGGCCGAAATTTCAGCTGCCGAGAGCTGCCTGGCTCGGGCCAGACGACCACCTTGGCAGAACAACTTCGTTCAGTGCTCTGAGCACGTCATTCGGAGTGACATGCACAGTGGACTTGCTAAGCACAAACCGCTTGGAGATCATATACATAGGCTCCGCTGTGGCCAGGCGCCAGAGCGTTGCTCCGAGCCTGACGTCCCCTGAAATGGTGGCTGCCTTGAATTGGATGGCGGTTTTCACAATCAGCGGTGCCAGCATGTCACAGAGCTCCATAAACGTCTCCCGGCTCATTCGGAACGCCTTCTGAAACGACTCCGGAGGGTAATTCGGGGTCAATACACTCCTCCCACCCAGGGGCGGGGCCGTGGGCGCTCCTCGATTCCGCGGCGGTGGTCCATCTGGTGCTGCGACCAGCGTCGCGCCAGCTGTCATGCCGGCTGGCAGACGCGCCTCAGCCGTGGATCTCCTGCGGCAGATCGCATCATTGTCTGCAACGTCTCGGTGGGATGATGAAAGTGAGGAGCGGACAAGGGAGTGGTAGTGCAGGAGATACCTACTCGCATCAACCGAGCCGTCTTAGGAAGAAGGAGGTTCCTTGGCGGCACGCTGTTCCTCTAGGAGGAGCTGGAGAGCCATGGCCCATGGTCCTCGTTAGAAGCAGCCTCGATGCAGGATAAGAGCTGCTGGAAGTCCGCTTCGGAGCAAAGGAGCGGGGAGGAGTTGTGGGAAAGATGGGCGGACGAGTGACGCTCCTCACTCACTCCATCCCCTCCTTCTCCTGCCCGTCCTGCAATCCTTCTGCTCTCCTTCCGGCTCCCTTCCTGCTCGCCTTCCTGTCTCCCTCCTTGCACTCCTCTCCATCCCCCTCCTCTTCCCCTTCTCCTGCGTTTCCTCCTCGTCTCCCTCCTCCTCTTCCTCTTCTTCTTCCCCCCAGTCCAAGTCCTCCAACCTCCTCTTTCTGCTCCCTTTCACACCTGTTTCCGCGCCATGCTCCCCTGGTTCTTCAATCGCACCCTCAATCTCAATCCTCTCCCTCTCCCCTCTCCCTCCCCTCCCCCTCCCCCTCCCCTCCCCCTCCCCCTCCCCCTCCTCCTCCCCCTCCTCCGCCTCCCCTTCCAGTCGAGCCACCTCAACCTCTTCCAGAACAAACGGGACTGCTCCGTCCGTTGCTAGGTCTGCCACTGCCGAGCCTACGAGTTCCAAACCTGCCACTGCGGAGCCGACAAGCGATAAGCCCCCCTGCAACTCGTGCTGCTCTCCCTCTTCCGGATACTCTCCCTCAGCCTCCTCCTCTTCCTCCTCTTCATCCTCCTCCTCCTCCTCCTCCTCCCCACATCCTCCTCCTCTGCTGCCTCCTCGTGCTGCTGCTGCTGCTGCTGGGTGTAGAACGGGTGTAGCTGCGTCTGAAAATCGTTTTCCTCTGCATGCTGCCCCACCTGCTGCAGCTCCTCTGGCGGCTGCAATTGCTGCTGATCGTGCGGCTGCTGCTGCTGGTGCATAAAGTCGAGAAAATACGGATGATCTACCTGCTGCTGCTGCTGCTGCTGCTGTTGCTGCTCAATCTGAAACTGCTCCTGTGGCTGCTGCGCCTGCTGCTGCCGGTAGACCTGCTGCTGCTGGTACGGCTCTGATGGGCCCTGCTGCTCGTACCCTTGCTGCTGCTGCTGCTCCCTTGCTGCTGCGCTGCTGCTACCCTTGCTGCTGCTGCTGCTGCTGCTGCTGCTCGTACCCTTGCTGCTGCTGCTGCTGCTCGTACCCTTGCTGCTGCTGCTGCTGCTGCTGCTGCTCGTACCCTTGCTGCTGCTGCTGCTGCTCGTACCCTTGCTGCTGCTGCTGCTGCTGCTGCTCGTACCCTTGCTGCTGCTGCTGCTGCTCGTACCCTTGCTGCTGCTGCTGCTGCTGCTGCTCGTACCCTTGCTGCTGCTGCTCGTACCCTTGCTGCAGCTGCTGACGCTGCTGCTCGTACGT
>BQMB01002212.1:0-27704 GCA_027943415.1 Closterium sp. NIES-67 | reverse complement strand
ACAGGTTGTTGTTTAGTGGGTACAACTCAAGAACTTGGAATGCGACAACGCTTGAGATACCATATCTTCCCACACACCTGGGTTTTGCATCTGAGCACAAGCCAGCATGCTCTTGAGCCCATACACTAACCATGCATGAAAATAGAAAGATGTTTGAGCATGCTCAATAGCAAGATAACCAAGTTGAGGTCTCGAAGGAAAATGCTCAAGTACTGGAAAAAGAAACACATACGATGCCATAAACTTTTTGCACACTTAGTTTTTTAACCGAGCACAAGCCACGACTATCTTGAGCCCATGCACTAATTTTCATGCAAAACAAGGGCTTAAATTGCTCAGTGTCTGAAAAAAAATGAAGAGTTGAGGTTTTGTTGGGCAATGCTCAAGTGTTTAGACATGGGTCAATACTTGACATACTCTAACTTCCCAACCACTTGGATTTTAGATCTAAGCACAAGCCATGATGCTCTTGGGGCCATACACTAGCTATGTATGCAAAAGGAAAGAGTTTTGGTAAACAAAGCACCTTAATGAAAAAACAGGTTGTTGTTTAGTGGGGTACAACTCAAGAACTTGGAAATGCGACAACGCTTGAGATACCATATCTTCCCACACACCTGGGTTTTGCATCTGAGCACAAGCCAGCATGCTCTTGAGCCCATACACTAACCATGCATGAAAATAGAAAGATGTTTGAGCATGCTCAATAGCAAGATAACCAAGTTGAGGTCTCGAAGGAAAATGCTCAAGTACTGGAAAAAGAAACACATACGATGCCATAACTTTTTGCACACTTAGTTTTTTTAACCGAGCACAAGCCACGACTATCTTGACCCATGCACTAACTTTCATGCAAAACAAGGGCTTAGAAATTGCTCAGTGTCTGAAAAAAAATGAAGAGTTGAGTTTTGTTGGGCAATGCTCAAGTGTTTAGACATGGGTCAATACTTGACATACTCTAACTTCCCAACCACTTGGATTTTAGATCTAAGCACAAGCCATGATGCTCTTGGGCCATACACTAGCTATGTATGCAAAAGGAAAGAGTTTTGGTAAACAAAGCACCTTAATGAAAAAACAGGTTGTTGTTTAGTGGGGTACAACTCAAGAACTTGGAAATGCGACAACGCTTGAGATACCATATCTTCCCACACACCTGGGTTTTGCATCTGAGCACAAGCCAGCATGCTCTTGAGCCCATACACTAACCATGCATGAAAAGAAAGATGTTTGAGCATGCTCAATAGCAAGATAACCAAGTTGAGGTCTCGAAGGAAAATGCTCAAGTACTGGAAAAAGAACACATACGATGCCATAACTTTTTGCACACTTAGTTTTTTTAACCGAGCACAAGCCACGACTATCTTGAGCCCATGCACTAATTTTCATGCAAAACAAGGGCTTAGAAATTGCTCAGTGTCTGAAAAAAAATGAAGAGTTGAGGTTTGTTGGGCAATGCTCAAGTGTTTAGACATGGGTCAATACTTGACATACTCTAACTTCCCAACCACTTGGATTTTAGATCTAAGCACAAGCCATGATGCTCTTGGGGCCATACACTAGCTATGTATGCAAAAGGAAAGAGTTTTGGTAAACAAAGCACCTTAATGAAAAAACAGGTTGTTGTTTAGTGGGGTACAACTCAAGAACTTGGAAATGCGACAACGCTTGAGATACCATATCTTCCCACACACCTGGGTTTTGCATCTGAGCACAAGCCAGCATGCTCTTGAGCCCATACACTAACCATGCATGAAAATAGAAAGATGTTTGAGCATGCTCAATAGCAAGATAACCAAGTTGAGGTCTCGAAGGAAAATGCTCAAGTACTGGAAAAGAAACACATACGATGCCATAACTTTTTGCACACTTAGTTTTTTACCGAGCACAAGCCACGACTATCTTGAGCCCATGCACTAACTTTTCATGCAAAACAAGGGCTTAGAAATTGCTCAGTGTCTGAAAAAATAATGAAGAGTTGAGGTTTTGTTGGGCAATGCTCAAGTGTTTAGACATGGGTCAATACTTGACATACTCTAACTTCCCAACCACTTGGATTTTAGATCTAAGCACAAGCCATGATGCTCTTGGGGCCATACACTAGCTATGTATGCAAAAGGAAAGAGTTTTGGTAAACAAAGCACCTTAATGAAAAAACAGGTTGTTGTTTAGTGGGGTACACTCAAGAACTTGGAATGCGACAACGCTTGAGATACCATAATCTTCCCACACACCTGGGTTTTGCATCTGAGCACAAGCCAGCATGCTCTTGAGCCCATACACTAACCATGCATGAAAAAGAAAGATGTTGAGCATGCTCAATAGCAAGATAACCAAGTTGAGGTCTCGAAGGAAAATGCTCAAGTACTGGAAAAAGAAACACATACGATGCCATAACTTTTTGCACACTTAGTTTTTTTATCCGAGCACAAGCCACGACTATCTTGAGCCCATGCACTAATTTTCATGCAAAACAAGGGCTTAGAAATTGCTCAGTGTCTGAAAAAAAAATGAAGAGTTGAGGTTTTGTTGGGCAATGCTCAAGTGTTTAGACATGGGTCAATACTTGACATACTCTAACTTCCCAACCACTTGGATTTTAGATCTAAGCACAAGCCATGATGCTCTTGGGGCCATACACTAGCTATGTATGCAAAAGGAAAGAGTTTTGGTAAACAAAGCACCTTAATGAAAAAACAGGTTGTTGTTTAGTGGGGTACAACTCAAGAACTTGGAAATGCGACAACGCTTGAGATACCATATCTTCCCACACACCTGGGTTTTGCATCTGAGCACAAGCCAGCATGCTCTTGAGCCCATACACTAACCATGCATGAAAATAGAAAGATGTTTGAGCATGCTCAATAGCAAGATAACCAAGTTGAGGTCTCGAAGGAAAATGCTCAAGTGGAAAAAGAACACATACGATGCCATAACTTTTTGCACACTTAGTTTTTTTTCCGAGCACAAGCCACGACTATCTTGAGCCCATGCACTAACTTTTCATGCAAAACAAGGGCTTAGAAATTGCTCAGTGTCTGAAAAAAAATGAAGAGTTGAGGTTTTGTTGGGCAATGCTCAAGTGTTTAGACATGGGTCAATACTTGACATACTCTAACTTCCCAACCACTTGGATTTTAGATCTAAGCACAAGCCATGATGCTCTTGGGGCCATACACTAGCTATGTATGCAAAAGGAAAGAGTTTTGGTAAACAAAGCACCTTAATGAAAAAACAGGTTGTTGTTTAGTGGGGTACACTCAAGAACTTGGAATGCGACAACGCTTGAGATACCATACTTCCCACACACCTGGGTTTTGCATCTGAGCACAAGCCAGCATGCTCTTGAGCCCATACACTAACCATGCATGAAAATAGAAAGATGTTTGAGCATGCTCAATAGCAAGATAACCAAGTTGAGGTCTCGAAGGAAAATGCTCAAGTACTGGAAAAAGAAACACATACGATGCCATAACTTTTGCACACTTAGTTTTTTATCCGAGCACAAGCCACGACTATCTTGAGCCCATGCACTAACTTTCATGCAAAACAAGGGCTTAGAAATTGCTCAGTGTCTGAAAAAAAATGAAGAGTTGAGGTTTTGTTGGGCAATGCTCAAGTGTTTAGACATGGGTCAATACTTGACATACTCTAACTTCCCAACCACTTGGATTTTAGATCTAAGCACAAGCCATGATGCTCTTGGGCCATACACTAGCTATGTATGCAAAAGGAAAGAGTTTTGGTAAACAAAGCACCTTAATGAAAAAAACAGGTTGTTGTTTAGGGGTACACTCAAGAACTTGGAATGCGACAACGCTTGAGATACCATACTTCCCACACACCTGGGTTTTGCATCTGAGCACAAGCCAGCATGCTCTTGAGCCCATACACTAACCATGCATGAAAATAGAAAGATGTTTGAGCATGCTCAATAGCAAGATAACCAAGTTGAGGTCTCGAAGGAAAATGCTCAAGTACTGGAAAAGAAACACATACGATGCCATAACTTTTTGCACACTTAGTTTTTTTAACCGAGCACAAGCCACGACTATCTTGAGCCCATGCACTAACTTTTCATGCAAAACAAGGGCTTAGAAATTGCTCAGTGTCTGAAAAAAAAATGAAGAGTTGAGGTTTTGTTGGGCAATGCTCAAGTGTTTAGACATGGGTCAATACTTGACATACTCTAACTTCCCAACCACTTGGATTTTAGATCTGCACAAGCCATGATGCTCTTGGGCCATACACTAGCTATGTATGCAAAAGGAAAGAGTTTTGGTAAACAAAGCACCTTAATGAAAAAACAGGTTGTTGTTTAGTGGGGTACCACTCAAGAACTTGGAAATGCGACAACGCTTGAGATACCATAATCTTCCCACACACCTGGGTTTTGCATCTGAGCACAAGCCAGCATGCTCTTGAGCCCATACACTAACCATGCATGAAAAAGAAAGATGTTTGAGCATGCTCAATAGCAAGATAACCAAGTTGAGGTCTCGAAGGAAAATGCTCAAGTACTGGAAAAAGAAACACATACGATGCCATAACTTTTTGCACACTTAGTTTTTTTATCCGAGCACAAGCCACGACTATCTTGAGCCCATGCACTAACTTTTCATGCAAAACAAGGGCTTAGAAATTGCTCAGTGTCTGAAAAAAATGAAGAGTTGAGGTTTTGTTGGGCAATGCTCAAGTGTTTAGACATGGGTCAATACTTGACATACTCTAACTTCCCAACCACTTGGATTTTAGATCTAAGCACAAGCCATGATGCTCTTGGGGCCATACACTAGCTATGTATGCAAAAGGAAAGAGTTTTGGTAAACAAAGCACCTTAATGAAAAAACAGGTTGTTGTTTAGTGGGGTACAACTCAAGAACTTGGAATGCGACAACGCTTGAGATACCATACTTCCCACACACCTGGGTTTTGCATCTGAGCACAAGCCAGCATGCTCTTGAGCCCATACACTAACCATGCATGAAAATAGAAAGATGTTTGAGCATGCTCAATAGCAAGATAACCAAGTTGAGGTCTCGAAGGAAAATGCTCAAGTACTGGAAAAAGAAACACATACGATGCCATAACTTTTTGCACACTTAGTTTTTTTACCGAGCACAAGCCACGACTATCTTGAGCCCATGCACTAACTTTTCATGCAAAACAAGGGCTTAGAAATTGCTCAGTGTCTGAAAAAAAATGAAGAGTTGAGGTTTTGTTGGGCAATGCTCAAGTGTTTAGACATGGGTCAATACTTGACATACTCTAACTTCCCAACCACTTGGATTTTAGATCTAAGCACAAGCCATGATGCTCTTGGGGCCATACACTAGCTATGTATGCAAAAGGAAAGAGTTTTGGTAAACAAAGCACCTTAATGAAAAAACAGGTTGTTGTTTAGTGGGTACACTCAAGAACTTGGAAATGCGACAACGCTTGAGATACCATACTTCCCACACACCTGGGTTTTGCATCTGAGCACAAGCCAGCATGCTCTTGAGCCCATACACTAACCATGCATGAAAATAGAAAGATGTTTGAGCATGCTCAATAGCAAGATAACCAAGTTGAGGTCTCGAAGGAAAATGCTCAAGTACTGGAAAAAGAAACACATACGATGCCATAACTTTTTGCACACTTAGTTTTTTTACCGAGCACAAGCCACGACTATCTTGAGCCCATGCAACTAATTTTCATGCAAAACAAGGGCTTAGAAATTGCTCAGTGTCTGAAAAAAAAATGAAGAGTTGAGGTTTTGTTGGGCAATGCTCAAGTGTTTAGACATGGGTCAATACTTGACATACTCTAACTTCCCAACCACTTGGATTTTAGATCTAAGCACAAGCCATGATGCTCTTGGGGCCATACACTAGCTATGTATGCAAAAGGAAAGAGTTTTGGTAAACAAAGCACCTTAATGAAAAAACAGGTTGTTGTTTAGTGGGGTACACTCAAGAACTTGGAAATGCGACAACGCTTGAGATACCATACTTCCCACACACCTGGGTTTTGCATCTGAGCACAAGCCAGCATGCTCTTGAGCCCATACACTAACCATGCATGAAAAAGAAAGATGTTTGAGCATGCTCAATAGCAGATAACCAAGTTGAGGTCTCGAAGGAAAATGCTCAAGTACTGGAAAAGAAACACATACGATGCCATAACTTTTTGCACACTTAGTTTTTTTCCGAGCACAAGCCACGACTATCTTGAGCCCATGCACTAACTTTTCATGCAAAACAAGGGCTTAGAAATTGCTCAGTGTCTGAAAAAAAAAATGAAGAGTTGAGGTTTTGTTGGGCAATGCTCAAGTTTTAGACATGGGTCAATACTTGACATACTCTAACTTCCCAACCACTTGGATTTTAGATCTAAGCACAAGCCATGATGCTCTTGGGCCATACACTAGCTATGTATGCAAAAGGAAAGAGTTTTGGTAAACAAAGCACCTTAATGAAAAAACAGGTTGTTGTTTAGTGGGGTACCACTCAAGAACTTGGAAATGCGACAACGCTTGAGATACCATAAACTTCCCACACACCTGGGTTTTGCATCTGAGCACAAGCCAGCATGCTCTTGAGCCCATACACTAACCATGCATGAAAATAGAAAGATGTTTGAGCATGCTCAATAGCAAGATAACCAAGTTGAGGTCTCGAAGGAAAATGCTCAAGTACTGGAAAAAGGAACACATACGATGCCATAACTTTTTGCACACTTAGTTTTTTTATCCGAGCACAAGCCACGACTATCTTGAGCCCATGCACTAATTTCATGCAAAACAAGGGCTTAGAAATTGCTCAGTCTGAAAAAAAAATGAAGAGTTGAGGTTTTGTTGGGCAATGCTCAAGTGTTTAGACATGGGTCAATACTTGACATACTCTAACTTCCCAACCACTTGGATTTTTAGATCTAAGCACAAGCCATGATGCTCTTGGGGCCATACACTAGCTATGTATGAAAGGAAAGAGTTTTGGTAAACAAAGCACCTTAATGAAAAAACAGGTTGTTGTTTAGTGGGGTACACTCAAGAACTTGGAACATGCGACAACGCTTGAGATACCATAACTTCCCACACACCTGGGTTTTGCATCTGAGCACAAGCCAGCATGCTCTTGAGCCCATACACTAACCATGCATGAAAATAGAAAGATGTTTGAGCATGCTCAATAGCAAGATAACCAAGTTGAGGTCTCGAAGGAAAATGCTCAAGTACTGGAAAAAGAAACACATACGATGCCATAACTTTTTGCACACTTAGTTTTTTATCCGAGCACAAGCCACGACTATCTTGAGCCCATGCACTAATTTTCATGCAAAACAAGGGCTTAGAAATTGCTCAGTGTCTGAAAAAAAAATGAAGAGTTGAGGTTTTGTTGGGCAATGCTCAAGTGTTTAGACATGGGTCAATACTTGACATACTCTAACTTCCCAACCACTTGGATTTTAGATCTAAGCACAAGCCATGATGCTCTTGGGGCCATACACTAGCTATGTATGCAAAAGGAAAGAGTTTTGGTAAACAAAGCACCTTAATGAAAAAACAGGTTGTTGTTTAGTGGGGTACCACTCAAGAACTTGGAACATGCGACAACGCTTGAGATACCATAACTTCCCACACACCTGGGTTTTGCATCTGAGCACAAGCCAGCATGCTCTTGAGCCCATACACTAACCATGCATGAAAATAGAAAGATGTTTGAGCATGCTCAATAGCAAGATAACCAAGTTGAGGTCTCGAAGGAAAATGCTCAAGTACTGGAAAAAGAAACACATACGATGCCATAACTTTTTGCACACTTAGTTTTTTATCCGAGCACAAGCCACGACTATCTTGAGCCCATGCACTAACTTTTCATGCAAAACAAGGGCTTAGAAATTGCTCAGTGTCAAAAAAAAATGAAGAGTTGAGGTTTTGTTGGGCAATGCTCAAGTGTTTAGACATGGGTCAATACTTGACATACTCTAACTTCCCAACCACTTGGATTTTAGATCTAAGCACAAGCCATGATGCTCTTGGCCATACACTAGCTATGTATGCAAAGGAAAGAGTTTTGGTAAACAAAGCACCTTAATGAAAAAACAGGTTGTTGTTTAGTGGGGTACCACTCAAGAACTTGGATGCGACAACGCTTGAGATACCATAACTTCCCACACACCTGGGTTTTGCATCTGAGCACAAGCCAGCATGCTCTTGAGCCCATACACTAACCATGCATGAAAAAGAAAGATGTTTGAGCATGCTCAATAGCAAGATAACCAAGTTGAGGTCTCGAAGGAAAATGCTCAAGTACTGGAAAAAGAAACACATACGATGCCATAACTTTTTGCACACTTAGTTTTTTTATCCGAGCACAAGCCACGACTATCTTGAGCCCATGCACTAATTTTCATGCAAAACAAGGGCTTAGAAATTGCTCAGTGTCTGAAAAAAAAATGAAGAGTTGAGGTTTTGTTGGGCAATGCTCAAGTGTTTAGACATGGGTCAATACTTGACATACTCTAACTTCCCAACCACTTGGATTTTAGATCTAAGCACAAGCCATGATGCTCTTGGGGCCATACACTAGCTATGTATGCAAAAGGAAAGAGTTTTGGTAAACAAAGCACCTTAATGAAAAAACAGGTTGTTGTTTAGTGGGGTACCACTCAAGAACTTGGACATGCGACAACGCTTGAGATACCATAACTTCCCACACACCTGGGTTTTGCATCTGAGCACAAGCCAGCATGCTCTTGAGCCCATACACTAACCATGCATGAAAAAGAAAGATGTTTGAGCATGCTCAATAGCAAGATAACCAAGTTGAGGTCTCGAAGGAAAATGCTCAAGTACTGGAAAAAGGAACACATACGATGCCATAACTTTTTGCACACTTAGTTTTTTATCGAGCACAAGCCACGACTATCTTGAGCCCATGCACTAATTTTCATGCAAAACAAGGGCTTAGAAATTGCTCAGTGTCTGAAAAAAAAATGAAGAGTTGAGGTTTTGTTGGGCAATGCTCAAGTGTTTAGACATGGGTCAATACTTGACATACTCTAACTTCCCAACCACTTGGATTTTAGATCTAAGCACAAGCCATGATGCTCTTGGGCCATACACTAGCTATGTATGCAAAAGGAAAGAGTTTTGGTAAACAAAGCACCTTAATGAAAAAACAGGTTGTTGTTTAGTGGGGTACCACTCAAGAACTTGGACATGCGACAACGCTTGAGATACCATAACTTCCCACACACCTGGGTTTTGCATCTGAGCACAAGCCAGCATGCTCTTGAGCCCATACACTAACCATGCATGAAAAAGAAAGATGTTTGAGCATGCTCAATAGCAAGATAACCAAGTTGAGGTCTCGAAGGAAAATGCTCAAGTACTGGAAAAAGGAAACACATACGATGCCATAACTTTTTGCACACTTAGGTTTTTTTATCCGAGCACAAGCCACGACTATCTTGAGCCCATGCACTAATTTTCATGCAAAACAAGGGCTTAGAAATTGCTCAGTGTCTGAAAAAAAAAATGAAGAGTTGAGGTTTTGTTGGGCAATGCTCAAGTGTTTAGACATGGGACAATACTTGACACTCTAACTTCCCAACCACTTGGATTTTAGATCTAAGCACAAGCCATGATGCTCTTGGGCCATACACTAGCTATGTATGCAAAAGGAAAGAGTTTTGTAAACAAAGCACCTTAATGAAAAAACAGGTTGTTGTTTAGTGGGGTACCACTCAAGAACTTGGACATGCGACAACGCTTGAGATACCATAACTTCCCACACACCTGGGTTTTGCATCTGAGCACAAGCCAGCATGCTCTTGAGCCCATACACTAACCATGCATGAAAAAGAAAGATGTTTGAGCATGCTCAATAGCAAGATAACCAAGTTGAGGTCTCGAAGGAAAATGCTCAAGTACTGGAAAAAGGAACACATACGATGCCATAACTTTTTGCACACTTAGTTTTTTATCCGAGCACAAGCCGACTATCTTGAGCCCATGCACTAATTTCATGCAAAACAAGGGCTTAGAAATTGCTCAGTGTCTGAAAAAAAAATGAAGAGTTGAGGTTTTGTTGGGCAATGCTCAAGTGTTTAGACATGGGTCAATACTTGACATACTCTAACTTCCCAACCACTTGGATTTTAGATCTAAGCACAAGCCATGATGCTCTTGGGCCATACACTAGCTATGTATGCAAAAGGAAAGAGTTTTGGTAAACAAAGCACCTTAATGAAAAAACAGGTTGTTGTTTAGTGGGGTACCACTCAAGAACTTGGACATGCGACAACGCTTGAGATACCATAACTTCCCACACACCTGGGTTTTGCATCTGAGCACAAGCCAGCATGCTCTTGAGCCCATACACTAACCATGCATGAAAAAGAAAGATGTTTGAGCATGCTCAATAGCAAGATAACCAAGTTGAGGTCTCGAAGGAAAATGCTCAAGTACTGGAAAAAGGAAACACATACGATGCCATAACTTTTTGCACACTTAGTTTTTTATCGAGCACAAGCCACACTATCTTGAGCCCATGCACTAATTTTCATGCAAAACAAGGGCTTAGAAATTGCTCAGTGTCTAAAAAAAAATGAAGAGTTGAGGTTTTGTTGGGCAATGCTCAAGTGTTTAGACATGGGTCAATACTTGACATACTCTAACTTCCCAACCACTTGGATTTTAGATCTAAGCACAAGCCATGATGCTCTTGGGGCCATACACTAGCTATGTATGCAAAAGGAAAGAGTTTTGGTAAACAAAGCACCTTAATGAAAAAACAGGTTGTTGTTTAGTGGGGTACCACTCAAGAACTTGGACATGCGACAACGCTTGAGATACCATAACTTCCCACACACCTGGGTTTTGCATCTGAGCACAAGCCAGCATGCTCTTGAGCCCATACACTAACCATGCATGAAAAAGAAAGATGTTTGAGCATGCTCAATAGCAAGATAACCAAGTTGAGGTCTCGAAGGAAAATGCTCAAGTACTGGAAAAAGGAACACATACGATGCCATAACTTTTTGCACACTTAGTTTTTTATCGAGCACAAGCCACGACTATCTTGAGCCCATGCACTAATTTTCATGCAAAACAAGGGCTTAGAAATTGCTCAGTGTCTGAAAAAAAAATGAAGAGTTGAGGTTTTGTTGGGCAATGCTCAAGTGTTTAGACATGGGTCAATACTTGACATACTCTAACTTCCCAACCACTTGGATTTTAGATCTAAGCACAAGCCATGATGCTCTTGGGCCATACACTAGCTATGTATGCAAAGGAAAGAGTTTTGGTAAACAAAGCACCTAATGAAAAAACAGGTTGTTGTTTAGTGGGGTACCACTCAAGAACTTGGACATGCGACAACGCTTGAGATACCATAACTTCCCACACACCTGGGTTTTGCATCTGAGCACAAGCCAGCATGCTCTTGAGCCCATACACTAACCATGCATGAAAAAAAAGATGTTTGAGCATGCTCAATAGCAAGATAACCAAGTTGAGGTCTCGAAGGAAAATGCTCAAGTACTGGAAAAAGGAAACACATACGATGCCATAACTTTTTGCACACTTAGTTTTTTTATCGAGCACAAGCCACGACTATCTTGAGCCCATGCACTAATTTTCATGCAAAACAAGGGCTTAGAAATTGCTCAGTGTCTGAAAAAAAAATGAAGAGTTGAGGTTTTGTTGGGCAATGCTCAAGTGTTTAGACATGGGTCAATACTTGACATACTCTAACTTCCCAACCACTTGGATTTTAGATCTAAGCACAAGCCATGATGCTCTTGGGCCATACACTAGCTATGTATGCAAAAGGAAAGAGTTTTGGTAAACAAAGCACCTTAATGAAAAAACAGGTTGTTGTTTAGTGGGGTACCACTCAAGAACTTGGACATGCGACAACGCTTGAGATACCATAACTTCCCACACACCTGGGTTTTGCATCTGAGCACAAGCCAGCATGCTCTTGAGCCCATACACTAACCATGCATGAAAAAGAAAGATGTTTGAGCATGCTCAATAGCAAGATAACCAAGTTGAGGTCTCGAAGGAAAATGCTCAAGTACTGGAAAAAGGAAACACATACGATGCCATAACTTTTTGCACACTTAGTTTTTTATCGAGCACAAGCCACGACTATCTTGAGCCCATGCACTAATTTTCATGCAAAACAAGGGCTTAGAAATTGCTCAGTGTCTGAAAAAAAAATGAAGAGTTGAGGTTTTGTTGGGCAATGCTCAAGTGTTTAGACATGGGTCAATACTTGACATACTCTAACTTCCCAACCACTTGGATTTTAGATCTAAGCACAAGCCATGATGCTCTTGGCCATACACTAGCTATGTATGCAAAAGGAAAGAGTTTTGGTAAACAAAGCACCTTAATGAAAAAACAGGTTGTTGTTTAGGGGGTACCACTCAAGAACTTGGACATGCGACAACGCTTGAGATACCATAACTTCCCACACACCTGGGTTTTGCATCTGAGCACAAGCCAGCATGCTCTTGAGCCCATACACTAACCATGCATGAAAAAGAAAGATGTTTGAGCATGCTCAATAGCAAGATAACCAAGTTGAGGTCTCGAAGGAAAATGCTCAAGTACTGGAAAAAGAAACACATACGATGCCATAACTTTTTGCACACTTAGTTTTTTTATCGAGCACAAGCCACGACTATCTTGAGCCCATGCACTAATTTTCATGCAAAACAAGGGCTTAGAAATTGCTCAGTGTCTGAAAAAAAAATGAAGAGTTGAGGTTTTGTTGGGCAATGCTCAAGTGTTTAGACATGGGTCAATACTTGACATACTCTAACTTCCCAACCACTTGGATTTTAGATCTAAGCACAAGCCATGATGCTCTTGGGCCATACACTAGCTATGTATGCAAAAGGAAAGAGTTTTGGTAAACAAAGCACCTTAATGAAAAAACAGGTTGTTGTTTAGTGGGGTACACTCAAGAACTTGGACATGCGACAACGCTTGAGATACCATAACTTCCCACACACCTGGGTTTTGCATCTGAGCACAAGCCAGCATGCTCTTGAGCCCATACACTAACCATGCATGAAAAAGAAAGATGTTTGAGCATGCTCAATAGCAAGATAACCAAGTTGAGGTCTCGAAGGAAAATGCTCAAGTACTGGAAAAAGAAACACATACGATGCCATAACTTTTTGCACACTTAGTTTTTTATCGAGCACAAGCCACGACTATCTTGAGCCCATGCACTAATTTTCATGCAAAACAAGGGCTTAGAAATTGCTCAGTGTCTGAAAAAAAAATGAAGAGTTGAGGTTTTGTTGGGCAATGCTCAAGTGTTTAGACATGGGTCAATACTTGACATACTCTAACTTCCCAACCACTTGGATTTTAGATCTAAGCACAAGCCATGATGCTCTTGGCCATACACTAGCTATGTATGCAAAGGAAAGAGTTTTGGTAAACAAAGCACCTAAATGAAAAAACAGGTTGTTGTTTAGTGGGGTACCACTCAAGAACTTGGACATGCGACAACGCTTGAGATACCAACTTCCCACACACCTGGGTTTTGCATCTGAGCACAAGCCAGCATGCTCTTGAGCCCATACACTAACCATGCATGAAAAAGAAAGATGTTTGAGCATGCTCAATAGCAAGATAACCAAGTTGAGGTCTCGAAGGAAAATGCTCAAGTACTGGAAAAAGGAAACACATACGATGCCATAACTTTTTGCACACTTAGTTTTTATCGAGCACAAGCCACGACTATCTTGAGCCCATGCACTAATTTCATGCAAAACAAGGGCTTAGAAATTGCTCAGTGTCTGAAAAAAAAATGAAGAGTTGAGGTTTTGTTGGGCAATGCTCAAGTGTTTAGACATGGGTCAATACTTGACATACTCTAACTTCCCAACCACTTGGATTTTAGATCTAAGCACAAGCCATGATGCTCTTGGCCATACACTAGCTATGTATGCAAAAGGAAAGAGTTTTGGTAAACAAAGCACCTTAATGAAAAAACAGGTTGTTGTTTTGGGGTACCACTCAAGAACTTGGACATGCGACAACGCTTGAGATACCATAACTTCCCACACACCTGGGTTTTGCATCTGAGCACAAGCCAGCATGCTCTTGAGCCCATACACTAACCATGCATGAAAAAGAAAGATGTTTGAGCATGCTCAATAGCAAGATAACCAAGTTGAGGTCTCGAAGGAAAATGCTCAAGTACTGGAAAAAGGAACACATACGATGCCATAACTTTTTGCACACTTAGTTTTTTTATCGAGCACAAGCCACGACTATCTTGAGCCCATGCACTAATTTTCATGCAAAACAAGGGCTTAGAAATTGCTCAGTGTCTAAAAAAAAATGAAGAGTTGAGGTTTTGTTGGGCAATGCTCAAGTGTTTAGACATGGGTCAATACTTGACATACTCTAACTTCCCAACCACTTGGATTTTAGATCTAAGCACAAGCCATGATGCTCTTGGGGCCATACACTAGCTATGTATGAAAGGAAAGAGTTTTGGTAAACAAAGCACCTTAATGAAAAAACAGGTTGTTGTTTAGTGGGGTACACTCAAGAACTTGGACATGCGACAACGCTTGAGATACCATAACTTCCCACACACCTGGGTTTTGCATCTGAGCACAAGCCAGCATGCTCTTGAGCCCATACACTAACCATGCATGAAAAAGAAAGATGTTTGAGCATGCTCAATAGCAAGATAACCAAGTTGAGGTCTCGAAGGAAAATGCTCAAGTACTGGAAAAAGAACACATACGATGCCATAACTTTTTGCACACTTAGTTTTTTTATCGAGCACAAGCCACGACTATCTTGAGCCCATGCACTAATTTTCATGCAAAACAAGGGCTTAGAAATTGCTCAGTGTCTGAAAAAAAAATGAAGAGTTGAGGTTTTGTTGGGCAATGCTCAAGTGTTTAGACATGGGTCAATACTTGACATACTCTAACTTCCCAACCACTTGGATTTTAGATCTAAGCACAAGCCATGATGCTCTTGGGCCATACACTAGCTATGTATGCAAAAGGAAAGAGTTTTGGTAAACAAAGCACCTTAATGAAAAAACAGGTTGTTGTTTAGTGGGGTACCACTCAAGAACTTGGACATGCGACAACGCTTGAGATACCATAACTTCCCACACACCTGGGTTTTGCATCTGAGCACAAGCCAGCATGCTCTTGAGCCCATACACTAACCATGCATGAAAAAGAAAGATGTTTGAGCATGCTCAATAGCAAGATAACCAAGTTGAGGTCTCGAAGGAAAATGCTCAAGTACTGGAAAAAGAACACATACGATGCCATAACTTTTTGCACACTTAGTTTTTTTATCCGAGCACAAGCCACGACTATCTTGAGCCCATGCACTAATTTTCATGCAAAACAAGGGCTTAGAAATTGCTCAGTGTCTGAAAAAAAAATGAAGAGTTGAGGTTTTGTTGGGCAATGCTCAAGTGTTTAGACATGGGTCAATACTTGACATACTCTAACTTCCCAACCACTTGGATTTTAGATCTAAGCACAAGCCATGATGCTCTTGGGCCATACACTAGCTATGTATGCAAAAGGAAAGAGTTTTGGTAAACAAAGCACCTTAAATGAAAAAACAGGTTGTTGTTTAGTGGGGTACCACTCAAGAACTTGGACATGCGACAACGCTTGAGATACCATAACTTCCCACACACCTGGGTTTTGCATCTGAGCACAAGCCAGCATGCTCTTGAGCCCATACACTAACCATGCATGAAAAAGAAAGATGTTTGAGCATGCTCAATAGCAAGATAACCAAGTTGAGGTCTCGAAGGAAAATGCTCAAGTACTGGAAAAGAAACACATACGATGCCATAACTTTTTGCACACTTAGTTTTTTATCCGAGCACAAGCCACGACTATCTTGAGCCCATGCACTAATTTTCATGCAAAACAAGGGCTTAGAAATTGCTCAGTGTCTGAAAAAAAATGAAGAGTTGAGGTTTTGTTGGGCAATGCTCAAGTGTTTAGACATGGGTCAATACTTGACATACTCTAACTTCCCAACCACTTGGATTTTAGATCTAAGCACAAGCCATGATGCTCTTGGGCCATACACTAGCTATGTATGCAAAAGGAAAGAGTTTTGGTAAACAAAGCACCTAATGAAAAAACAGGTTGTTGTTTAGTGGGGTACCACTCAAGAACTTGGACATGCGACAACGCTTGAGATACCATAACTTCCCACACACCTGGGTTTTGCATCTGAGCACAAGCCAGCATGCTCTTGAGCCCATACACTAACCATGCATGAAAATAGAAAGATGTTTGAGCATGCTCAATAGCAAGATAACCAAGTTGAGGTCTCGAAGGAAAATGCTCAAGTACTGGAAAAAGGAAACACATACGATGCCATAACTTTTTGCACACTTAGTTTTTTTATCGAGCACAAGCCACGACTATCTTGAGCCCATGCACTAATTTTCATGCAAAACAAGGGCTTAGAAATTGCTCATGTCTGAAAAAAAAATGAAGAGTTGAGGTTTTGTTGGGCAATGCTCAAGTGTTTAGACATGGGTCAATACTTGACATACTCTAACTTCCCAACCACTTGGATTTTAGATAAGCACAAGCCATGATGCTCTTGGCCATACACTAGCTATGTATGCAAAAGGAAAGAGTTTTGGTAAACAAAGCACCTAATGAAAAAAACAGGTTGTTGTTTAGTGGGGTACCACTCAAGAACTTGGACATGCGACAACGCTTGAGATACCATAACTTCCCACACACCTGGGTTTTGCATCTGAGCACAAGCCAGCATGCTCTTGAGCCCATACACTAACCATGCATGAAAAAGAAAGATGTTTGAGCATGCTCAATAGCAAGATAACCAAGTTGAGGTCTCGAAGGAAAATGCTCAAGTACTGGAAAAAGAACACATACGATGCCATAACTTTTGCACACTTAGTTTTTATCGAGCACAAGCCACGACTATCTTGAGCCCATGCACTAATTTCATGCAAAACAAGGGCTTAGAAATTGCTCAGTGTCTGAAAAAAAAATGAAGAGTTGAGGTTTTGTTGGGCAATGCTCAAGTGTTTAGACATGGGTCAATACTTGACATACTCTAACTTCCCAACCACTTGGATTTTAGATCTAAGCACAAGCCATGATGCTCTTGGGCCATACACTAGCTATGTATGCAAAGGAAAGAGTTTTGGTAAACAAAGCACCTTAATGAAAAAACAGGTTGTTGTTTAGTGGGGTACCACTCAAGAACTTGGACATGCGACAACGCTTGAGATACCATAACTTCCCACACACCTGGGTTTTGCATCTGAGCACAAGCCAGCATGCTCTTGAGCCCATACACTAACCATGCATGAAAAAGAAAGATGTTTGAGCATGCTCAATAGCAAGATAACCAAGTTGAGGTCTCGAAGGAAAATGCTCAAGTACTGGAAAAAGAAACACATACGATGCCATAACTTTTTGCACACTTAGTTTTTATCCGAGCACAAGCCACGACTATCTTGAGCCCATGCACTAATTTTCATGCAAAACAAGGGCTTAGAAATTGCTCAGTGTCTGAAAAAAAAATGAAGAGTTGAGGTTTTGTTGGGCAATGCTCAAGTGTTTAGACATGGGTCAATACTTGACATACTCTAACTTCCCAACCACTTGGATTTTAGATCTAAGCACAAGCCATGATGCTCTTGGGGCCATACACTAGCTATGTATGCAAAAGGAAAGAGTTTTGGTAAACAAAGCACCTTAATGAAAAAACAGGTTGTTGTTTAGTGGGGTACCACTCAAGAACTTGGACATGCGACAACGCTTGAGATACCATAACTTCCCACACACCTGGGTTTTGCATCTGAGCACAAGCCAGCATGCTCTTGAGCCCATACACTAACCATGCATGAAAAGAAAGATGTTTGAGCATGCTCAATAGCAAGATAACCAAGTTGAGGTCTCGAAGGAAAATGCTCAAGTACTGGAAAAAGAAACACATACGATGCCATAACTTTTTGCACACTTATTTTTTATCGAGCACAAGCCACGACTATCTTGAGCCCATGCACTAATTTTCATGCAAAACAAGGGCTTAGAAATTGCTCAGTGTCTGAAAAAAAAATGAAGAGTTGAGGTTTTGTTGGGCAATGCTCAAGTGTTTAGACATGGGTCAATACTTGACATACTCTAACTTCCCAACCACTTGGATTTTAGATCTAAGCACAAGCCATGATGCTCTTGGCCATACACTAGCTATGTATGCAAAAGGAAAGAGTTTTGGTAAACAAAGCACCTAATGAAAAAACAGGTTGTTGTTTAGTGGGGTACCACTCAAGAACTTGGACATGCGACAACGCTTGAGATACCATAACTTCCCACACACCTGGGTTTTGCATCTGAGCACAAGCCAGCATGCTCTTGAGCCCATACACTAACCATGCATGAAAATAGAAAGATGTTTGAGCATGCTCAATAGCAAGATAACCAAGTTGAGGTCTCGAAGGAAAATGCTCAAGTACTGGAAAAAGAACACATACGATGCCATAACTTTTTGCACACTTAGTTTTTTTATCGAGCACAAGCCACGACTATCTTGAGCCCATGCACTAATTTTCATGCAAAACAAGGGCTTAGAAATTGCTCAGTGTCTGAAAAAAAAATGAAGAGTTGAGGTTTTGTTGGGCAATGCTCAAGTGTTTAGACATGGGTCAATACTTGACATACTCTAACTTCCCAACCACTTGGATTTTAGATCTAAGCACAAGCCATGATGCTCTTGGGCCATACACTAGCTATGTATGCAAAAGGAAAGAGTTTTGGTAAACAAAGCACCTTAATGAAAAAACAGGTTGTTGTTTAGTGGGGTACCACTCAAGAACTTGGACATGCGACAACGCTTGAGATACCATAACTTCCCACACACCTGGGTTTTGCATCTGAGCACAAGCCAGCATGCTCTTGAGCCCATACACTAACCATGCATGAAAAAGAAAGATGTTTGAGCATGCTCAATAGCAAGATAACCAAGTTGAGGTCTCGAAGGAAAATGCTCAAGTACTGGAAAAAGAAACACATACGATGCCATAACTTTTTGCACACTTATTTTTTATCGAGCACAAGCCACGACTATCTTGAGCCCATGCACTAATTTTCATGCAAAACAAGGGCTTAGAAATTGCTCAGTGTCTGAAAAAAAAATGAAGAGTTGAGGTTTTGTTGGGCAATGCTCAAGTGTTTAGACATGGGTCAATACTTGACATACTCTAACTTCCCAACCACTTGGATTTTGGATCTAAGCACAAGCCATGATGCTCTTGGGCCATACACTAGCTATGTATGCAAAAGGAAAGAGTTTTGGTAAACAAAGCACCTTAATGAAAAAACAGGTTGTTGTTTAGTGGGGTACCACTCAAGAACTTGGACATGCGACAACGCTTGAGATACCATAACTTCCCACACACCTGGGTTTTGCATCTGAGCACAAGCCAGCATGCTCTTGAGCCCATACACTAACCATGCATGAAAAAGAAAGATGTTTGAGCATGCTCAATAGCAAGATAACCAAGTTGAGGTCTCGAAGGAAAATGCTCAAGTACTGGAAAAAGAAACACATACGATGCCATAACTTTTTGCACACTTATTTTTTTATCGAGCACAAGCCACGACTATCTTGAGCCCATGCACTAAATTTTCATGCAAAACAAGGGCTTAGAAATTGCTCAGTGTCTGAAAAAAAAATGAAGAGTTGAGGTTTTGTTGGGCAATGCTCAAGTGTTTAGACATGGGTCAATACTTGACATACTCTAACTTCCCAACCACTTGGATTTTAGATCTAAGCACAAGCCATGATGCTCTTGGGCCATACACTAGCTATGTATGCAAAGGAAAGAGTTTTGGTAAACAAAGCACCTTAATGAAAAAACAGGTTGTTGTTTAGTGGGGTACCACTCAAGAACTTGGACATGCGACAACGCTTGAGATACCATAACTTCCCACACACCTGGGTTTTGCATCTGAGCACAAGCCAGCATGCTCTTGAGCCCATACACTAACCATGCATGAAAATAGAAAGATGTTTGAGCATGCTCAATAGCAAGATAACCAAGTTGAGGTCTCGAAGGAAAATGCTCAAGTACTGGAAAAAGAACACATACGATGCCATAACTTTTTGCACACTTAGTTTTATCGAGCACAAGCCACGACTATCTTGAGCCCATGCACTAATTTCATGCAAAACAAGGGCTTAGAAATTGCTCAGTGTCTGAAAAAAAAATGAAGAGTTGAGGTTTTGTTGGGCAATGCTCAAGTGTTTAGACATGGGTCAATACTTGACATACTCTAACTTCCCAACCACTTGGATTTTAGATCTAAGCACAAGCCATGATGCTCTTGGGGCCATACACTAGCTATGTATGCAAAGGAAAGAGTTTTGAACAAAGCACCTTAATGAAAAAACAGGTTGTTGTTTAGTGGGGTACCACTCAAGAACTTGGACATGCGACAACGCTTGAGATACCATAACTTCCCACACACCTGGGTTTTGCATCTGAGCACAAGCCAGCATGCTCTTGAGCCCATACACTAACCATGCATGAAAAAGAAAGATGTTTGAGCATGCTCAATAGCAAGATAACCAAGTTGAGGTCTCGAAGGAAAATGCTCAAGTACTGGAAAAAGAACACATACGATGCCATAACTTTTTGCACACTTAGTTTTTTATCGAGCACAAGCCACGACTATCTTGAGCCCATGCACTAAATTTTCATGCAAAACAAGGGCTTAGAAATTGCTCAGTGTCTGAAAAAATAAATGAAGAGTTGAGGTTTTGTTGGGCAATGCTCAAGTGTTTAGACATGGGTCAATACTTGACATACTCTAACTTCCCAACCACTTGGATTTTAGATCTAAGCACAAGCCATGATGCTCTTGAAGGCCATACACTAGCTATGTATGCAAAAGGAAAGAGTTTTGGTAAACAAAGCACCTAAATGAAAAAACAGGTTGTTGTTTAGTGGGGTACCACTCAAGAACTTGGACATGCGACAACGCTTGAGATACCATAACTTCCCACACACCTGGGTTTTGCATCTGAGCACAAGCCAGCATGCTCTTGAGCCCATACACTAACCATGCATGAAAAAGAAAGATGTTTGAGCATGCTCAATAGCAAGATAACCAAGTTGAGGTCTCGAAGGAAAATGCTCAAGTACTGGAAAAAGAAACACATACGATGCCATAACTTTTTGCACACTTAGTTTTTTATCGAGCACAAGCCACGACTATCTTGAGCCCATGCACTAATTTTCATGCAAAACAAGGGCTTAGAAATTGCTCAGTGTCTGAAAAAAAAATGAAGAGTTGAGGTTTTGTTGGGCAATGCTCAAGTGTTTAGACATGGGTCAATACTTGACATACTCTAACTTCCCAACCACTTGGATTTTAGATCTAAGCACAAGCCATGATGCTCTTGGGCCATACACTAGCTATGTATGAAAGGAAAGAGTTTTGGTAAACAAAGCACCTAATGAAAAAACAGGTTGTTGTTTAGTGGGGTACCACTCAAGAACTTGGACATGCGACAACGCTTGAGATACCATAACTTCCCACACACCTGGGTTTTGCATCTGAGCACAAGCCAGCATGCTCTTGAGCCCATACACTAACCATGCATGAAAAAGAAAGATGTTTGAGCATGCTCAATAGCAAGATAACCAAGTTGAGGTCTCGAAGGAAAATGCTCAAGTACTGGAAAAAGAACACATACGATGCCATAACTTTTTGCACACTTAGTTTTTATCGAGCACAAGCCACGACTATCTTGAGCCCATGCACTAATTTTCATGCAAAACAAGGGCTTAGAAATTGCTCAGTGTCTGAAAAAAAATGAAGAGTTGAGGTTTTGTTGGGCAATGCTCAAGTGTTTAGACATGGGTCAATACTTGACATACTCTAACTTCCCAACCACTTGGATTTTAGATCTAAGCACAAGCCATGATGCTCTTGGGCCATACACTAGCTATGTATGCAAAAGGAAAGAGTTTTGGTAAACAAAGCACCTTAATGAAAAAACAGGTTGTTGTTTAGTGGGGTACCACTCAAGAACTTGGACATGCGACAACGCTTGAGATACCATAACTTCCCACACACCTGGGTTTTGCATCTGAGCACAAGCCAGCATGCTCTTGAGCCCATACACTAACCATGCATGAAAAAGAAAGATGTTTGAGCATGCTCAATAGCAAGATAACCAAGTTGAGGTCTCGAAGGAAAATGCTCAAGTACTGGAAAAAGGAAACACATACGATGCCATAACTTTTTGCACACTTAGTTTTTTTATCCGAGCACAAGCCACGACTATCTTGAGCCCATGCACTAATTTTCATGCAAAACAAGGGCTTAGAAATTGCTCAGTGTCTGAAAAAAAAATGAAGTTGAGGTTTTGTTGGGCAATGCTCAAGTGTTTAGACATGGGTCAATACTTGACATACTCTAACTTCCCAACCACTTGGATTTTAGATCTAAGCACAAGCCATGATGCTCTTGGGCCATACACTAGCTATGTATGCAAAGGAAAGAGTTTTGGTAAACAAAGCACCTTAATGAAAAAACAGGTTGTTGTTTAGTGGGGTACCACTCAAGAACTTGGACATGCGACAACGCTTGAGATACCATAACTTCCCACACACCTGGGTTTTGCATCTGAGCACAAGCCAGCATGCTCTTGAGCCCATACACTAACCATGCATGAAAAAGAAAGATGTTTGAGCATGCTCAATAGCAAGATAACCAAGTTGAGGTCTCGAAGGAAAATGCTCAAGTACTGGAAAAGGAAACACATACGATGCCATAACTTTTTGCACACTTAGTTTTTTATCGAGCACAAGCCACGACTATCTTGAGCCCATGCACTAACTTTTCATGCAAAACAAGGGCTTAGAAATTGCTCAGTGTCTGAAAAAAAAATGAAGTTGAGGTTTTGTTGGGCAATGCTCAAGTGTTTAGACATGGGTCAATACTTGACATACTCTAACTTCCCAACCACTTGGATTTTAGATCAGCACAAGCCATGATGCTCTTGGGCCATACACTAGCTATGTATGAAAGGAAAGAGTTTTGGTAAACAAAGCACCTTAATGAAAAAACAGGTTGTTGTTTAGTGGGGTACCACTCAAGAACTTGGACATGCGACAACGCTTGAGATACCATAACTTCCCACACACCTGGGTTTTGCATCTGAGCACAAGCCAGCATGCTCTTGAGCCCATACACTAACCATGCATGAAAAAGAAAGATGTTTGAGCATGCTCAATAGCAAGATAACCAAGTTGAGGTCTCGAAGGAAAATGCTCAAGTACTGGAAAAAGGAAACACATACGATGCCATAACTTTTTGCACACTTATTTTTTATCCGAGCACAAGCCACGACTATCTTGAGCCCATGCACTAATTTTCATGCAAAACAAGGGCTTAGAAATTGCTCAGTGTCTGAAAAAATAAATGAAGAGTTGAGGTTTTGTTGGGCAATGCTCAAGTGTTTAGACATGGGTCAATACTTGACATACTCTAACTTCCCAACCACTTGGATTTTAGATCTAAGCACAAGCCATGATGCTCTTGGGCCATACACTAGCTATGTATGCAAAGGAAAGAGTTTTGGTAAACAAAGCACCTAAATGAAAAACAGGTTGTTGTTTAGTGGGGTACCACTCAAGAACTTGGACATGCGACAACGCTTGAGATACCATAACTTCCCACACACCTGGGTTTTGCATCTGAGCACAAGCCAGCATGCTCTTGAGCCCATACACTAACCATGCATGAAAAAGAAAGATGTTTGAGCATGCTCAATAGCAAGATAACCAAGTTGAGGTCTCGAAGGAAAATGCTCAAGTACTGGAAAAAGGAAACACATACGATGCCATAACTTTTTGCACACTTAGTTTTTTATCGAGCACAAGCCACGACTATCTTGAGCCCATGCACTAATTTCATGCAAAACAAGGGCTTAGAAATTGCTCAGTGTCTAAAAAAAAATGAAGAGTTGAGGTTTTGTTGGGCAATGCTCAAGTGTTTAGACATGGGTCAATACTTGACATACTCTAACTTCCCAACCACTTGGATTTTAGATCTAAGCACAAGCCATGATGCTCTTGGGGCCATACACTAGCTATGTATGAAAGGAAAGATTTTGGTAAACAAAGCACCTAAATGAAAAAACAGGTTGTTGTTTAGTGGGGTACCACTCAAGAACTTGGACATGCGACAACGCTTGAGATACCATAACTTCCCACACACCTGGGTTTTGCATCTGAGCACAAGCCAGCATGCTCTTGAGCCCATACACTAACCATGCATGAAAAAGAAAGATGTTTGAGCATGCTCAATAGCAAGATAACCAAGTTGAGGTCTCGAAGGAAAATGCTCAAGTACTGGAAAAAGAAACACATACGATGCCATAACTTTTTGCACACTTAGTTTTACCGAGCACAAGCCACGACTATCTTGAGCCCATGCACTAACTTTTCATGCAAAACAAGGGCTTAGAAATTGCTCAGTGTCTGAAAAAAAAATGAAGAGTTGAGGTTTTGTTGGGCAATGCTCAAGTGTTTAGACATGGGTCAATACTTGACATACTCTAACTTCCCAACCACTTGGATTTTAGATCTAAGCACAAGCCATGATGCTCTTGGGCCATACACTAGCTATGTATGAAAGGAAAGAGTTTTGGTAAACAAAGCACCTTAATGAAAAAACAGGTTGTTGTTTAGTGGGGTACCACTCAAGAACTTGGACATGCGACAACGCTTGAGATACCATAACTTCCCACACACCTGGGTTTTGCATCTGAGCACAAGCCAGCATGCTCTTGAGCCCATACACTAACCATGCATGAAAAAGAAAGATGTTTGAGCATGCTCAATAGCAAGATAACCAAGTTGAGGTCTCGAAGGAAAATGCTCAAGTACTGGAAAAAGAAACACATACGATGCCATAACTTTTTGCACACTTAGTTTTTTATCGAGCACAAGCCACGACTATCTTGAGCCCATGCACTAATTTTCATGCAAAACAAGGGCTTAGAAATTGCTCAGTGTCTGAAAAAAAAATGAAAGTTGAGGTTTTGTTGGGCAATGCTCAAGTGTTTAGACATGGGTCAATACTTGACATACTCTAACTTCCCAACCACTTGGATTTTAGATCTAAGCACAAGCCATGATGCTCTTGGGCCATACACTAGCTATGTATGCAAAAGGAAAGAGTTTTTGGTAAACAAAGCACCTTAAATGAAAAAACAGGTTGTTGTTTAGTGGGGTACACTCAAGAACTTGGACATGCGACAACGCTTGAGATACCATAACTTCCCACACACCTGGGTTTTGCATCTGAGCACAAGCCAGCATGCTCTTGAGCCCATACACTAACCATGCATGAAAAAGAAGATGTTTGAGCATGCTCAATAGCAAGATAACCAAGTTGAGGTCTCGAAGGAAAATGCTCAAGTACTGGAAAAAGAAACACATACGATGCCATAACTTTTTGCACACTTAGTTTTATCGAGCACAAGCCACGACTATCTTGAGCCCATGCACTAATTTTCATGCAAAACAAGGGCTTAGAAATTGCTCAGTATCTGAAAAAAAAATGAAGAGTTGAGGTTTTGTTGGGCAATGCTCAAGTGTTTAGACATGGGTCAATACTTGACATACTCTAACTTCCCAACCACTTGGATTTTAGATCTAAGCACAAGCCATGATGCTCTTGAGGCCATACACTAGCTATGTATGCAAAAGGAAAGAGTTTTGTAAACAAATGCACCTAAATGAAAAAACAGGTTGTTGTTTAGTGGGGTACCACTCAAGAACTTGGACATGCGACAACGCTTGAGATACCATAACTTCCCACACACCTGGGTTTTGCATCTGAGCACAAGCCAGCATGCTCTTGAGCCCATACACTAACCATGCATCAAAAAGAAGATGTTTGAGCATGCTCAATAGCAAGATAACCAAGTTGAGGTCTCGAAGGAAAATGCTCAAGTACTGGAAAAAGGAAACACATACGATGCCATAACTTTTTGCACACTTAGTTTTTTATCGAGCACAAGCCACGACTATCTTGAGCCCATGCACTAATTTTCATGCAAAACAAGGGCTTAGAAATTGCTCAGTGTCTGAAAAAAAAATGAAGAGTTGAGGTTTTGTTGGGCAATGCTCAAGTGTTTAGACATGGGTCAATACTTGACATACTCTAACTTCCCAACCACTTGGATTTTAGATCTAAGCACAAGCCATGATGCTCTTGGGGCCATACACTAGCTATGTATGCAAAAGGAAAGAGTTTTGGTAAACAAAGCACCTAATGAAAAAACAGGTTGTTGTTTAGTGGGGTACCACTCAAGAACTTGGAATGCGACAACGCTTGAGATACCATAACTTCCCACACACCTGGGTTTTGCATCTGAGCACAAGCCAGCATGCTCTTGAGCCCATACACTAACCATGCATGAAAAAGAAAGATGTTTGAGCATGCTCAATAGCAAGATAACCAAGTTGAGGTCTCGAAGGAAAATGCTCAAGTACTGGAAAAGGAAACACATACGATGCCATAACTTTTTGCACACTTAGTTTTTTTATCGAGCACAAGCCACGACTATCTTGAGCCCATGCACTAATTTTCATGCAAAACAAGGGCTTAGAAATTGCTCAGTGTCTGAAAAAAAAATGAAGAGTTGAGGTTTTGTTGGGCAATGCTCAAGTGTTTAGACATGGGTCAATACTTGACATACTCTAACTTCCCAACCACTTGGATTTTAGATCTAAGCACAAGCCATGATGCTCTTGGGGCCATACACTAGCTTATGTATGAAAGGAAAGAGTTTTGGTAAACAAAGCACCTAAATGAAAAAACAGGTTTTTGTTTAGGTACCACTCAAGAACTTGGACATGCGACAACGCTTGAGATACCATAACTTCCCACACACCTGGGTTTTGCATCTGAGCACAAGCCAGCATGCTCTTGAGCCCATACACTAACCATGCATGAAAAAGAAAGATGTTTGAGCATGCTCAATAGCAAGATAACCAAGTTGAGGTCTCGAAGGAAAATGCTCAAGTACTGGAAAAGAAACACATACGATGCCATAACTTTTTGCACACTTAGTTTTTTATCGAGCACAAGCCACGACTATCTTGAGCCCATGCACTAATTTTCATGCAAAACAAGGGCTTAGAAATTGCTCAGTGTCTGAAAAAAAAATGAAGAGTTGAGGTTTTGTTGGGCAATGCTCAAGTGTTTAGACATGGGAATACTTGACATACTCTAACTTCCCAACCACTTGGATTTTAGATCTAAGCACAAGCCATGATGCTCTTGGGGCCATACACTAGCTATGTATGCAAAAGGAAAGAGTTTTGGTAAACAAAGCACCTAAATGAAAAAACAGGTTGTTGTTTAGTGGGGTACACTCAAGAACTTGGAATGCGACAACGCTTGAGATACCATAACTTCCCACACACCTGGGTTTTGCATCTGAGCACAAGCCAGCATGCTCTTGAGCCCATACACTAACCATGCATGAAAATAGAAAGATGTTTGAGCATGCTCAATAGCAAGATAACCAAGTTGAGGTCTCGAAGGAAAATGCTCAAGTACTGGAAAAAGAACACATACGATGCCATAACTTTTTGCACACTTAGTTTTTT
>BQMB01002211.1:0-27500 GCA_027943415.1 Closterium sp. NIES-67 | reverse complement strand
TTTGCATGCCACTATCAGGGGGTGGCAAACCACTCGCACGCCACTCAGGGGGGTGGCAAACCACTCGCACGCCAATAGGGGGGGTGGCAAACCACTTGCATGCCACCTCGGTGGGTGGCAAACCACTCGCACGCCACTCTCAGGGGGTGGCAAACCAATCGCATGCCACTCTGGGGGTGGCAAACCACTCGCACGCCAGTCAGGGGGTGGGAAACCACTCGCACGCCACTCACATGGGGTGGCAAACCACTCGCACACCACTCGAGGGGGTGGCAAACCACTCCCAAGCCACTCTGGGGGGTGGCAAACCATTCGCACGCCACTCTTGAGGGGTGGCAAACCACTCACACGCCACTCTGAGGAGTGGCAAACCACTCGCAGCCCACTCGTGGGGGTGGCAAACAACTCGCACGCCACTTTGTGGGTGGCAAACCACTCGCACGCCACTCTTCTGGGGGGTGGCAAACCACTCGCACGCCACTCTTTGGGGGTGGAAAACCACTCGCATGCCACTCTCGGGGGTGGCAAACTACTCGCACGCCACTCTAGAGGGGTGGCAAACCTCTCACACGCCACTCGGGGGGGTAGCAAACCACTCGCATGCCACTTCAGGGGTGGAAACAAACCGCACGCCACTCGAGGGGGTGGCAAACCACTCCCGAGCCACTCTGGAGGGGTGGCAAACCATTTGCACGCTACTCTCGGGGGGTGAAAACCACTCGCACGTCACACTGCAAGGGGCAAACCACTCGCACGTCACACTGCGGGGTGGCAAACTATTCGCATGCCACTCTTGGAGGGTGGCAAACCACTCGCACGCCAATCTTGGAGGGTGGCAAACCACTCGAACACCACTCGGGGGATGGCAAACCACTCGCACGCCACTCTCAGTGGGTGGCAAACGAGTTGCACGACACTCTAGGGGTGGCAAACCACTCCCAACCCTCTCTAAGGGGTGTCAAACCATTCGCACGCCACTCTCGGAGGGTGGCAAACCACTCCCACGCCACTCTCGGAGGTTGGCAAACCACTCGCATGCCACTCTGGGGAGTGGAAATCCACTCGCGCGCCACTCTGGTGGGTGGCAAACCACTCCCAAGCCACTCTGGGGGGTGGCAAACCATTCGCATGCCACTATCAGGCGGTGGCAAACAATCGCACGCCACTTTGGTGGGTAGCAAACCACTGCATGCCACTCTTCTGGGGGGTGGCAACCCACTCGCACGCCAATCTGGGGGCTGGCAAACCTCTCGCATCCCACCCTCGGGGGGTGGCAAACCACTCGCACGCCACTCTCAGGGGGTGGCAAACCACTTGCATGCCACTCTGGGGGGTGGCAAACCAATCGCATGCCAATCGGGAGGATGGGAAACCATTCGCACGCCACTCTTGGGGGGTGGCAAACCACTCGCACACCACTCGGGGGGGTGGCAAACCACTCGCAACCCACTAATGGGGGTGGCAAACAACTCGCATGCCACTTTGGTGGGTGGCAAACCGCTCGCATGCCACTCTTCTGGGGGGTGGCAAACCACTCGCACGCCACTCTTGGGAGGTGGCAAACCACTCGCACGCTATTCTCAGGGGGTGGCAACCACTCGCATGCCACTCTCGGGGGGTGGCAAACCACTCGCACACCACTTTGAGGGGTGGCAAACCTCTTGCACGCCACTCAGGGGGGTGGCAAACAAATCGCACGCCACTCGGGGGGGTGGCAAACCACTCCCAAGCCATTCTGGAGGGTGGCAAATCATTCGCACGCCACTCTCAGGGGGTGAAAAACCATTCGCACGTCACATTGCTGGGTGGCAAACAACTTGCTCGCCAATCTTGGAGGGTGGCAAACCACTCAAATGCCACTCGGGGGGATGGCAAACCATTCGCACGCCACTCTCGGTGGGTGGCAAACCAGTTGCACGCCACTTGGGGGGGTGTTAAACCACTCCCAAGCCTCTCTGAGGGGTGGCAAACCATTCGCACGGCACTCTCGGAGGGTGGCAAACCACTCCCACGCCACTCTTGGGGGTTTACACAACACTCGCATGCCACTCTGGGGAGTGGCAAACCCCTCGCACGCCACTCTAGGGGGTGGCAAACCACTCCCAAGCCACTCTGGGTGGTGGCAAAACATTCGCAAACCACTCTCAGGGGTGGCAAACCACTCGCGCGCCACTCTCGGGGGGTGGCAAACCACTTGTACGCCACTCTAGGGGTGGCAACCACTCGCACGCCAATCGGGGGGGTGGCAACCACTCCCATGCCACCCTCGGGGGTGGCAAACCACTCGCACGGCAACTCTCAGGGGGGAGCAAACCACTCGCATGCCACTCTGGGGGTTGGCAAACCACTCGCATGCCAATCATGGGGGTGGGAAACCACTCGCACGCCACTCTCGGGGGGGGTGGCAAACCACTCGCACACCACTCGGGGGGGTGGCAAACCACTCCCAAGCCACTCTAGGGGGTGGCAAACCATTCGCACGCCACTCTCGGGGGGTGGCAAACCACTCACACGCCACTCTGGGGGTTGGCAAACCACTTGCACCCCACTCGTGGGGGTGGCAAACAACTCGCACGCCACTTTGATGGGTGGCAAACCAATCGCACGCTACTCTTCTGGGGGGGTGGCAAACCACTCGCACGCCACTTTCGAGGGGTGGGAAAACCACTCGCACGCCACTCTGGGAGGTGGTAAACAACTCGCACGCCACTTTTGAGGGGTGGCAAACCACTCGCACACCACTCGGTGGGGTGGCACACCACTCCCAAGCCACTCTGGGGGTTGACAAACCACTTGCACACCACTGTCAGGGGGCGGCAAACCACTCGCACGCCACTCTCGGGGCATGGCAAACCACTCGCAAGCCACTCTGGGGGGTGGCAACCCTCTCGCACGCCACTCGGGAGGGTGGCAAACCACTCGCACACCACTTGGGGGTGGCAAATTACTCGCACGCCACTCGAGGGGGTGCCAAACCACTCCCAAGCCACTCTAAGGGGTGGCAAACCATTCGCACGCCACTCTCGGGGGGTGGAAAACCACTCGCACGTCACACTGCGGGGTGGCAAACCACTTGCACGTCACACTTCGGGGTGGCAAACAACTCGCACATCACACTGCGGGGTGGCAAAACACTCGCACGCCACTCTTGGAGGGTGGCAAACAACTTGCACGCCAACCTTGGAGGGTGGCAAACTACTCGCACACCACTCGGGGGGTGTCAAACCACTGGCACGCCACTTTCAGTCGGTGGCAAACCAGTCGCACGCCACTTTCAGTGGTTGGCAAACCAGTCGCACGCCACTCGCGGGGGTGGGAAACCACTCCCAAGCCTCTCTGAGGGGTGGCAAACCATTCGCACGCCAGTCTCGCAGTGTGGCAAACCACTCCCACGCCACTTTGGGGGGTGGCAAACCTCTCGCACGCCACTTTGGGGGGTGGAAAACCTCTCGCACGCAACTCTTGGAGGGTGGCAAACCACTCGCACGTCACACTGCGGGATGGCAAACCACTCGCACGTCACACTGCGGGGTGGCAAACTATTCGCACACCACTCTTGGAGGGTGGCAAACCACTCGGACGCCAATCTTAGAGGGTGGCAAACCGCTCGAATGCCACTTGGGGGGATGGCAAACCACTCGCACGCCACTCTCGGTAGGTGGCAAAGGAGTCGCACGCCACTCGTGGGGGTGGCAAACCACTCCCAAGCCTTTCTGAGGGGTGGCAAACCATTTGCACGCCACTCTAGGGGTGGCAAACCACTCGCAAGCCAATCGGTGTGATGGCAAACCACTCCCACGCCACTCTTGGTGGGTGGCAAACCTGTCGCACGCCACTTGGGGGGGTGGCAAAACACTCCCAAGCCTCTCTGAGGGGTGGCAAACCATTCGCACGCCAGTCTCGGAGGGTGGCAAACCACTCCCACGCCACTCTCGGAGGGTGGCAAACCACTCCCACGCCACTCTCGGGGTTTACAAACCACTCGCATGCAACTCTGGGGAGTGGCAAACCCCTCGCACGCCACTCTGGGGGGTGGCAAACCACTCGCATGCCACTATCAGAGGGTGGCAAACCACTCGCACGCCACTCTCGGGGGGTGGCAAACCACTCGCACGCCACTCTAGGGGGTGGCAAACCACTCGCACGCCAATCGGGGGGGTGGCAAACCACTCGCATGCCACTCTCGAGGGGTGGCAAACCACTCGCACACCACAGTCAGGGGGTGGCAAAAAACTCGCATGCCACTCTAGGGGGTGGCAAACCACTCGCACGCCAATCAGGGGGGTGGGAAACCACTCGCACGACACTCTCGGGGGGGTGGCAAACCACTCGCACACCACTCGGGGGGGTGGCAAACCACTCCCAAGCCACTCTGGGGGGTGGCAAACCATTCGCATGCCACTTTCAGAGGGGGGAAAACCACTCGCACTCCACTCTCAGGGGGTTGCAAACCACTCGCACTCCACTCTAGGGGTGGCAAACCACTCGTACGCCACTCGAGGAGGTTGAAAATCACTCGCACGCCACTTTCGGGGGGTGGCAAACAACTCGCGCGCCACTCTTGGGGGGTGGCAAACCACTTGCACGCCACTGTCAGGGGGCGGCAAACCACTTGCACGCCATTCTCGGGGCGTGGCAAACCACTCCCACGCCACTCTGGGGGGTGGCAACCCTCTCGCATGCCACTCGGGGGGGTGGCAAACCACTCGCACGCCACTTGGGGGGTGGCAAATTACTCGCACGCCACTCGAGGGGTGGCAAACCAATCCCAAGCCACTCTGCGGGGTGGTAAACCATTCGCACGTCACACTGTGGGGTGGCAAACCACTCGCACTTAACTCGCTCGCCAATCTTGGAGGGTGGCAAACTACTCGCACGCCACTCGGGGGGGTGGCAAACCACTCGCACGCCACTTTCGGTGGGTGGCAAACCGGTCGCACGCCACTCGCACAACACTCTGGGGGGTGGCAAACCACTCCCAAGCCACTCTGGGGGGTGGCAAACCACTACCAAGCCTCTCTGAGAGATGGCAAACCATTCGCACGCCAGTGTCGGAGGGTGGGAAACCACTCGCACGCCACACTCGGGGGTTGGCCAACCACTCGCATGCCACTTTGGGGAGTGGCAAACCACTCGCACGCCACTCTGGGGGGTGGCAAACCACTCCCTAGCCACTTTGGGGGGTGGCAAACCATTCGCATGCCACTATCTGGGGGTGGCAAACCACTCGCGCACCACTCTCGAGGGGTGGCAAACAACTCACACGCCACTCTAGGGGGTGGCAAACCACTCGCACGCCAATCGGGGGGTGGAAAAAACCCCTAGCATGCCACCCTCGAGGGGTGGCAAATCACTCACACGCCACTCTCAGCAGGTGGCAAACCACTCGCATGCCACTCTGGGGGGTGGCAAACCACTCGCACGCCAATCTTAGGGGGGTGGCAAACCACTCGCACACCACTCGGGGTGGTGGCAAATCACTCCCAAGCCACTCTGGGGCGTGGCAAACCACTCGCAAGCCACTCTGGGGGGTGGCAACCCTCTTGCACGCCACTCGGGAGGCTGGCAAACAACTCGCACACCACTTGGGGGGTGGCAAATTACTCGCACGCCACTCGAGGGGGTGCCAAACCACTCCCATGCCACTCTGAGGGGTGGCAAACCATTCGCACGCCACTCTCGGGGGGTGGAAAACCACTCGCACGTCACACTGCGGGGGTGGCAAACCACTTGCACGTCACACTTCGGGGTGGCAAACAACTCGCACATCACACTGAGGGGTGGCAATACACTCGCACGCCACTCTTGGAGGGTGGCAAACAACTTGCACGCCAACCTTGGAGGGTGGCAAACTACTCGCACACCACTCGGGGGGGTGGCAAACCACTGGCACGCCACTTTCAGTTGGTGGCAAACCAGTCGCACGCCACTTTCAGTGGTTGGCAAACCAGTCGCACGCCACTCGCGGGGTGGGAAACCACTCCCAAGCCTCTCTGAGGGGTGGCAAACCATTCGCACGCCAGTCTCGCAGTGTGGCAAACCACTCCCACGCCACTTTGGGGGTGGCAAACCTCTCGCACGCCACTTTGGGGGGTGGCAAACCTCTCGCACGCAACTCTTGGAGGGTGGCAAACCACTCGCACGTCACACTGCGGGATGGCAAACCACTCGCACGTCACACTGCGGGGTGGCAAACTATTCGCACACCACTCTTGGAGGGTGGCAAACCACTCGGACGCCAATCTTAGAGGGTGGCAAACCGCTCGAATGCCACTTGGGGGGATGGCAAACCACTCGCACGCCACTCTCGGTAGGTGGCAAAGGAGTCGCACGCCACTCGTGGGGGTGGCAAACCACTCCCAAGCCTTTCTGAGGGGTGGCAAACCATTTGCACGCCACTCTAGGGGGTGGCAAACCACTCGCAAGCCAATCGGTGTGATGGCAAACCACTCCCACGCCACTCTTGGTGGGTGGCAAACCTGTCGCACGCCACTTGGGGGGGGTGGCAAAACACTCCCAAGCCTCTCTGAGGGGTGGCAAACCATTCGCACGCCAGTCTCGGAGGGTGGCAAAACCACTCCCACGCCACTCTCGGAGGGTGGCAAACCACTCCCACGCCACTCTCGGGGTTTACAAACCACTCGCATGCAACTCTGGGGAGTGGCAAACCCCTCGCACGCCACTCTGGGGGGTGGCAAACCACTCGCATGCCACTATCAGAGGGTGGCAAACCACTCGCACGCCACTCTCAGGGGGTGGCAAACCACTCGCACGCCACTCTAGGGGGTGGCAAACCACTCGCACGCCAATCGGGGGGTGGCAAACCACTCGCATGCCACTCTCGAGGGGTGGCAAACCACTCGCACACCACAGTCAGGGGGTGGCAAAAAACTCGCATGCCACTCTAGGGGGTGGCAAACCACTCGCACGCCAATCAGGGGGTGGGAAACCACTCGCACGACACTCTCGGGGGGGTGGCAAACCACTCGCACACCACTCGGGGGGTGGCAAACCACTCCCAAGCCACTCTGGGGGGTGGCAAACCATTCGCATGCCACTTTCAGAGGGGGGAAAACCACTCGCACTCCACTCTCAGGGGGTTGCAAACCACTCGCACTCCACTCTAGGGGTGGCAAACCACTCGCACGCCACTCGAGGAGGTTGAAAATCACTCGCACGCCACTTTCGGGGGGTGGCAAACAACTCGCGCGCCACTCTTGGGGGGTGGCAAACCACTTGCACGCCACTGTCAGGGGGCGGCAAACCACTTGCACGCCATTCTCGGGGCGTGGCAAACCACTCCCACGCCACTCTGGGGGGTGGCAACCCTCTCGCATGCCACTCGGGGGGGTGGCAAACCACTCGCACGCCACTTGGGGGGTGGCAAATTACTCGCACGCCACTCGAGGGGGTGGCAAACCAATCCCAAGCCACTCTGCGGGGTGGTAAACCATTCGCACGTCACACTGTGGGGTGGCAAACCACTCGCACTTAACTCGCTCGCCAATCTTGGAGGGTGGCAAACTACTCGCACGCCACTCGGGGGGGTGGCAAACCACTCGCACGCCACTTTCGGTGGGTGGCAAACCGGTCGCACGCCACTCGCACAACACTCTGGGGGGTGGCAAACCACTCCCAAGCCACTCTGGGGGGTGGCAAACCACTACCAAGCCTCTCTGAGAGATGGCAAACCATTCGCACGCCAGTGTCGGAGGGTGGGAAACCACTCGCACGCCACACTCGGGGGTTGGCCAACCACTCGCATGCCACTTTGGGGAGTGGCAAACCACTCGCACGCCACTCTGGGGGGTGGCAAACCACTCCCTAGCCACTTTGGGGGGTGGCAAACCATTCGCATGCCACTATCTGGGGGTGGCAAACCACTCGCGCACCACTCTCGAGGGGTGGCAAACAACTCACACGCCACTCTAGGGGGTGGCAAACCACTCGCACGCCAATCGGGGGGGTGGAAAAAACCCTAGCATGCCACCCTCGAGGGGTGGCAAATCACTCACACGCCACTCTCAGCAGGTGGCAAACCACTCGCATGCCACTCTGGGGGGTGGCAAACCACTCGCACGCCAATCTTAGGGGGGTGGCAAACCACTCGCACACCACTCGGGGTGGTGGCAAATCACTCCCAAGCCACTCTGGGGCGTGGCAAACCACTCGCAAGCCACTCTGGGGGGTGGCAACCCTCTTGCACGCCACTCGGGAGGCTGGCAAACCACTCGCACTCCACTTGGGGGGTGGCAAATTACTCGCACGCCACTCGAGGGGGTGCCAAACCACTCCCATGCCACTCTGAGGGGTGGCAAACCATTCGCACGCCACTCTCGGGGGGTGGAAAACCACTCGCACGTCACACTGCGGGGTGGCAAACCACTTGCACGTCACACTTCGGGGTGGCAAACAACTCGCACATCACACTGCGGGGTGGCAATACACTCGCACGCCACTCTTGGAGGGTGGCAAACAACTTGCACGCCAACCTTGGAGGGTGGCAAACTACTCGCACACCACTCGGGGGGTGGCAAACCACTGGCACGCCACTTTCAGTCGGTGGCAAACCAGTCGCACGCCACTTTCAGTGGTTGGCAAACCAGTCGCACGCCACTCGCGGGGGTGGGAAACCACTCCCAAGCCTCTCTGAGGGGTGGCAAACCATTCGCACGCCAGTCTCGCAGTGTGGCAAACCACTCCCACGCCACTTTGGGGGGTGGCAAACCTCTCGCACGCCACTTTGGGGGGTGGCAAACCTCTCGCACGCAACTCTTGGAGGGTGGCAAACCACTCGCACGTCACACTGCGGGATGGCAAACCACTCGCACGTCACACTGCGGGGTGGCAAACTATTCGCACACCACTCTTGGAGGGTGGCAAACCACTCGGACGCCAATCTTAGAGGGTGGCAAACCACTCGAATGCCACTTGGGGGGATGGCAAACCACTCGCACGCCACTCTCGGTAGGTGGCAAAGGAAACGCACGCCACTCGTGGGGGTGGCAAACCACTCCCAAGCCTTTCTGAGGGGTGGCAAACCATTCGCACGCCACTATGGGGAGGTGGCAAACTATTCGCACGCCACTTTTGGAGGGTGGCAAACCGCTCGCACGCCAATCTTGGAGGGTGGCAAACCACTCGCACGCCACTCTCAGGGGGTGGCAAACCATTCGCATGCCACTCTGGGGGGTGGCAAACGACTCGCACGCCAATCAGGGGGGTGCAAAACCACTCGCACGCCACCCTCGGGGGGGTGGCAAACCACTCGCACACCAATCGGGGGGGTTGCAAACCACTCCCAAGCCACTCTGCGGGGTGGCAAACCATTCGCACGCCACTCTCGGGGGTGGCAAACTATTCGCACGCCACTCTTGTAGGGTGGTAAACCACTCGCACGCCAAACTTGGAGGGTGGCAAACCACTCGAACGCCACTCGGGGGGATGGCAAACCACTCGCATGCCACATTCGGTGGGTGGCAAACGAGTCGCACGCAACTCGGTTGGGTGGAAAACAACTCCCAAGCCTCTCTGGGGGTGTGGCAAAACATTTGCACGCCAATCTCGGAGGGTGGCAAACCACTCTCAAGCCACTCTCGAGGGTTGGCAAACCACCCGCATGCCACTCTTGGGAGTGGCAAACCACTTGCCGCCACTCTGGGGGGTGGCAAACCAGTCCCAAGCGACTTTGGGGGGTGGCAAACCATTCCCATGCTACTATCAAGGGGTGGCAAACCACTCACACGCCACTCTCGGGGGGTGGCAAACCACTCGCACGCCACTCTAGGGGGTGGCAAACCACTCGCACGCCAATCGGTGTGATGGCAAACCACTCGCACGCCACTCTCGGTGGGTGGCAAACCTGTCGCACGCCACTTGGGGGGGGTGGCAAACCACTCCCAAGCCTCTCTGAGAGGTGGCAAACCATTCGCACGCCAGTCTCGGAGGGTGGCAAACCACTCCCACGCCACTCTCGGAGGGTGGCAAACCACTCCCACGCCACTCTCGGGGTTTACAAACCACTCGCATGCAACTCTGGGGAGTGGCAAACCCCTCGCACGCCACTCTGGGGGGTGGCAAACCACTGGCATGCGACTATCAGGGCTTAGCTTAGCTTCGTGTTCGCCTTGCTTAGCCTCGCTTCGATTAGCTTCTCTTAGCTTTGCTTAGCTTTGCTTCGCTTAGCTTCGCTTAGCTTCGCTTGGCTTAGCTTTGCTTCGCTTAGCTTCATTTCGCTTAGCTTTGCTTCGCTAAAATTCGCTTCGCTTCGCTTTGCTTTGCTTAGCTTTGCTTAGCTTCGCTTAGCTTCGCTTCGCTTCACTCAGCTTCGCTTCGCTTCGCTTTGCTTCGCTTAGCTTTGCTTCCCTTTGCTTTGCTTCTCTTAGCTTCGCTTCTCTTCGATTCGCTTCTCTTTGCTTCTCTTCGCTACGCTTCGCATAGCTTCGCTTGCTTCGCTTCCCTTAGCTTCGCTTCACTTTGCTTTGCTTCGATTAGCTTCGCTTAGCTTCTCTTCGCTTCTCTTCGCTTCGCTTCGCTTAGCTTCGCTTCACTTCCCTTAGCTTCGCTTAGCTTTGCCTTGCTTCGCTTAGCTTCGCTTTGCTTTGCTTCGCTTCTCTTAGCTTCGCTTAGCTTCGCTTCGCTTCGCTTCTCTTCGCTTCGCTTCGCTTTGCTTTGCTTAGCTTTGCTTAGCTTCACTTCGCTTAGATTCGCTTAGCTTCAGTTCGTTTAGCTTCGCTTCGCTTAAATTTGCTTCGCTTAGCGTCGCTTAGCTTCGCCTCGCTTTGCTTAGCTTCGCTTAGATTCGCTTCGCTTTGCTTTGCTTAGCTTTGCTTCGCTTCGCTTAGCTTCGCTTAGCTTCGCTTAGCTCCGCTTAGCTTCGCTTCGCATATCTTCGCTGCGCCTCGCATAGCATCGCTTAGCTACGCTTCGCTTCGCTTCGCTTCGCTTCACTTCGCTTAGCCTCGCTTTGCTTCCCTAGGTTCGCTTAGTATCGCTTTGCATCTCTTAGCTTCGCTTAGCTTCGCTTCGCTTAGCTTCGCTTCGCTTCGCCTAGCTTCGCTTCGCTTCGCCTAGCTTCTCTTCGCATTGTTTAGCTTCGCTTCGTTTTGCTTAGCTTCGCTTCGCTTTGCTTAGCTTTGCTTCGCTTCGATTAGCTTTGCTTAGCTTCTTGTTCGCATCTCTTAGCTTCGCTTCGCTTCGCTTCGCTTCGCTTCGCTTTGCTTCGATTAGCTTCGCTTCGCTTTGCTTAGCTTCGTTTTCGCTTCGCTTAGCTTCTCTTCACTTTGCTTCGCTAAGCTTCCCTTAGCTTCATGTTCGCTTCGCTTAGCTTCGCTTCGCATCGCTTCGCCTCGCTTCGCTTCGATTAGCTTTGCTTCGCTTCGCTTTGCTTCGCTTAGCTTCGTGTTCGCTTCGCTTCACTTAGCTTCGCTTAGCTTCTCTTAGCTTCGCTTCGCTTAGCTTCTCTTAGCTTCGATTCGCTTCGCTTAGCTTCGCTTAGCTTTGCTTTGCGTCGCTTAGCTTTGCTTAGCTTCGCTTCACTTCTCTTCGCTTCTCTTCGCTTCGGTTCCCTTAGCTTCGCTTCGCTTCCCTGAGCTTCGCTTAGCTTCGCATAGCTTCGCTTTGCTTCTATTCGCTACTCTTCGCTTCGCTTTGCTTCGCTTCGCTTAGCTTCGCTTAGCTTCGCTTTACTTCGCTTAGCTTCGCTTCGCTTAGCTTTGCTTCGCTTTGCTTCACTTAGCTTCGCTTTGCTTCACGTAGCTTCGCTTAGATTTGCCTCGCTTAGCTTCGCTTTGCTTCGCGTAGCTTCGCGTAGCTTCGCTTCGCGTCGCATATCTTCGTTTCGCTTCTCTAAGCTTAGCTTAGCTTCGCTTCGCTTCTCTTCGCTTCTCTTCGCTTCGCTTCGCTTCGCTTCGCTTCGCTTAGCTTCCCTTAGCTTCATGTTCGCTTCGCTTAGGTTTGCTTCGCTTCGCTTCGATAAGCTTCGCTTCGCATAGCTTTGCTTCGCTTTGCTTAGCTTCGCTTTGCATCGCTTAGCTTTGCTTCGCTTCGCTTCGCTTCGCTTTGCTTCGCTTTGCTTCGTTTCGCTTCGCTTCTATTAGCTTCGCTTAGCTTCGCTTCTCTTCGCTTCTCTTCGCTTCGCTTCGCTTTGCTTCGCTTAGCCTCGCTTTGCTTCCCTAGGTTCACTTAGTATCGCTTTGCATCTCTTAGCTTCGCTTAGCTTCGCTTCGCTTAGCTTCGCTTCGCTTCGCCTAGCTTCGCTTCGCTTCGCCTAGCGTCGCTTCGCATTGCTTAGCTTCGCTTCGTTTTGCTTAGCTTCGCTTCGCTTCGATTAGCTTTGCTTAGCTTCTTGTTCGCATCTCTTAGCTTCGCTTCGCTTCGCTTCGCTTCGCTTCGCTTCGCTTCGCTTTGCTTCGATTAGCTTCGCTTCGCATTGCTTAGCATCGTTTTTGCTTCGCTTAGCTTCTCTTCACTTTGCTTCGCTAAGCTTCCCTTAGCTTCATGTTCGCTTCGCTTAGCTTCGCTTCGCATCGCTTCGATCGCTTCGCTTCGATAAGCTTTGCTTCGCTTCGCTTTGCTTCGCTTAGCTTCGTGTTCGCTTCGCTTCACTTAGCTTCGCTTAGCTTCTCTTAGCTTCGCTTCGCTTAGCTTCTCTTAGCTTCGATTCGCTTCGCTTAGCTTCGCTTAGCTTTGCTTTGCGTCGCTTAGCTTTGCTTAGCTTCGCTTCACTTCTCTTCACTTCTCTTCGCTTCGGTTCCCTTAGCTTCGCTTCGCTTCCCTGAGCTTCGCTTAGCTTCGCATAGCTTCGCTTTGCTTCTCTTCGCTACTCTTCGCTTCGCTTCGCTTAGCTTCGCTTAGCTTCGCTTTACTTCGCTTAGCTTCGCTTCGCTTAGCTTTGCTTCGCTTTGCTTCACTTAGCTTCGCTTCGCTTCACGTAGCTTCGCTTAGATTTGCCTCGCTTAGCTTCGCTTTGCTTCGCGTAGCTTCGCGTAGCTTCACTTCGCGTCGCATATCTTCGTTTCGCTTCTCTAAGCTTAGCTTAGCTTCGCTTCGCTTCTCTTCGCTTCTCTTCGCTTCGCTTCGCTTCGCTTCGCTTTGCTTAGCTTCCCTTAGCTTCACGTTCGCTTCGCTTAGGTTTGCTTCGCTTCGCTTCCATAAGCTTTGCTTCGCATAGCTTTGCTTCGCATAGCTTCGCTTCGCTTTGCTTAGCTTCGCTTTGCATCGCTTAGCTTTGCTTCGCTTTGCTTCGCTTCGCTTCGCTTCGCTTCGCTTCGCTTTGCTTCGCTTTGCTTCGTTTCGCTTTGCTTCTACTAGCTTCGCATAGCTTCGCTTCTCTTCGCTTCGCTTCGCTTAGCCTCGCTTTGCTTCCCTAGGTTCGCTTAGTATCGCTTTGCATCTCTTAGCTTCGCTTAGCTTCGCTTCGCTTAGCTTCGCTTCGCTTCGCTTCGCTTAGCTTCGCTTCGCTTCGCCTAGCTTCGCTTCGCTTCGCCTAGCTTCGCTTCGCATTGCTTACCTTCGCTTCGTTTTGCTTAGCTTGGCTTCGCTTTGCTTAGCTTCGCTTCGCTTCGATTAGCTTTGCTTAGCTTCTTGTTCGCATCTCTTAGCTTCGCTTCGCTTCGCTTCGCTTTGCTTCGATTAGCTTCGCTTCGCATTGCTTAGCATCGTTTTCGCTTTGCTTAGCTTCTCTTCACTTTGCTTCGCTAAGCTTCCCTTAGCTTCATGTTCGCTTCGCTTAGCTTCGCTTCGCATCGCTTCGCTTCGATTAGCTTTGCTTAGCTTCTTGTTCGCATCTCTTAGCTTCGCTTCGCTTCGCTTCGCTTTGCTTCGATTAGCTTCGCTTCGCATTGCTTAGCATCGTTTTCGCTTCGCTTAGCTTCTCTTCACTTTGCTTCGCTAAGCTTCCCTTAGCTTCATGTTCGCTTCGCTTAGCTTCGCTTCGCATCGCTTCGCTTCGCTTCGCTTCGATTAGCTTTGCTTCGCTTTGCTTTGCTTCGCTTAGCTTCGTGTTCGCTTCGCTTCACTTAGCTTCGCTTAGCTTCTCTTAGCTTCGCTTCGCTTAGCTTCTCTTAGCTTCGATTCGCTTCGCTTAGCTTCACTTAGCTTTGCTTTCCGTCGCTTAGCTTTGCTTAGCTTCGCTTCACTTCTCTTCGCTTCTCTTCGCTTCGGTTCCCTTAGCTTCGCTTCGCTTCCCTGAGCTTCGCTTAGCTTCGCATAGCTTCGCTTTGCTTCTCTTCGCTACTCTTTGCTTCGCTTCGCTTAGCTTCGCTTTACTTCGCTTAGCTTCGCTTCGCTTAGCTTTGCTTCGCTTTGCTTCACTTAGCTTCGCTTCGCTTCACGTAGCTTCGCTTAGATTTGCCTCGCTTAGCTTCGCTTTGCTTCGCGTAGCTTCGCTTCGCGTCCCATATCTTTGTTTCGCTTCTCTAAGCTTAGCTTAGCTTCGCTTCGCTTCTCTTCGCTTCTCTTCGCTTCGCTTCGCTTAGCTTCCCTTATCTTCATGTTCGCTTCGCTTAGGTTTGCTTCGCTTCGCTTCAATTAGCTTCGCTTCGCATAGCTTTGCTTCGCTTTGCTTAGCTTCGCTTTGCATCGCTTAGCTTTGCTTCGCTTCGCTTCGCTTCGCTTCGCTTCGCTTCGCTTCGCTTTGCTTCGCTTTGCTTCGTTTCGCTTCGCTTCTATTAGCTTCGCTTAGCTTCGCTTCTCTTCGCTTCGCTTCGCATAGCTTCGCTTTGCTTCTCTTCGCTTCTCTTCGCTTAGCTTCACTTAGCTTCACTTAGCTTCGCTTAGCTTCGCTTCGCTTAGCTTCGCTTAGCTTCGCTTCGCTTTGCTTAGCTTCGCTTCGCTTCGCGTAGCTTCGTTTAGATTCGCTTCGCTTAGCTTCGTTTTGCTTCGCGTAGCTTCGCTTCGCATCGCATATCTTCGCTTTGCTTCTCTTAGCTTCTCTCTTAGCTTCGCTTAGCTTCGCATAGCTTCGCTTCGCTTCGCTTACAGTAGCTTTGCTTCGCTTCTCTTCGCTTCTCTTCGCTTTGCTTCGTTTCGCTTCGCTTAGCTTCGCTTCGCTTCGCTTAGCTTCGCTTCGCTTCGCTTAGCTTCGCTTCGCTTCGCTTAGCCTCGCTTTGCTTCCCTTAGCTTCGCTTTGCTTCTCTTAGCTTCGCTTAGCTTCGCTTCGCTTCTCTTTGCTTCTCTTCGCTTCGCTTTACTTCGCTTCGCTTAGCTTCGCTTCGCTTCGCTTCGCTTCGCTTAGCTTCGCTTCACTTTTGCTTAGCTACGCTTAGCTTCGCTTCGCTTCGCCTAGCTTCGCTAAGCTTCGCTTCGCTTCGCCTAGCTTCGCTTAGCTTTGCTTCGCTTCACTTAGCTTCGCCTAGCTTCTTGTTCCCTTCGCTTAGCTTCGCTTCCCTTCGCTTCAATTAGCTTCGCTTCGCTTCGATTAGCTTCGCTTCGCTTCGATTAGCTTCGCTTCGCTTCGCTTAGCTTTGTGTTCGCTTCTCTTAGCTTCTCTTCACTTCGCTTCACTTTGCTTAGCTTCCCTTAGCTTCGTGTTCGCTACGCTTAGCCTCGCTTCACTTAGCTTAGCTTCGCTTCGCATAGCTTCGCTTCGCTTTGCTTAGCTTCGCTTCGCTTCGATTAGCTTCGCTTCGCTTCGCGTAAATTCATGTTCGCTTCGCTTAGCCTCGCTTCGCCTAGCTTAGCTTCGCTTAGCTTAGCTTCGCTTTGGTTTGTTTAGCTTCGCTTCGCATTTCTTCGCTTCGCCTCGCATAGCTTCGCTTCGCTTTGCTTAGCCTCGCTTCGCTTCCCTTAGCTTCTCTTAGCTTCACTTCGCATCTCTTAGCTTCGCTTAGCTTCCCTTCGCCTAGCTTCGCTTAGCTTCGCTTCGCTTTGCTTAGCTTCGCTTCGCTTCGATTAGCTTCGCTTAGCTTCTTGTTCGCTTCGCTTAGCTTCGCTTCGCTTCGCTTCGATCAGATTCGCTTAGCTTCGTGTTCGCTTCGCTTAGCTTCTCTTCACTTCGCTTCGGTAAGCTTCCTTTAGCTTCATGTTCGCTTCGCTTAGCTTCGCTTCGATTAGCTTTGCTTCGCTTCGCTTCACTTCGCTTAGCTTCGTGTTCGCTTCGCTTAGCCTCGCTTCACTTAGCTTCGCTTAGCTTCTCTTAGCTTCGCTTAGCTTTGCTTTGCTTCGCTTACGTTTGCTTAGCTTCGCATCACTTCTCTTCGCTTCTCTTCACTTCGGTTCCCTTAGCTTCGCTTCACTTCCCTTTGCTTCGCTTAGCTTCGCTTCGTTTCGCTTCACTTCTATTAGCTTCGCTTAGCTTAGCTTCGTTTCGCATAGCTTTGCTTTGCTTCTCTTTGCTTCTCTTCGCTTAGCTTCGCTTAGCTTCGCTTAGCTTCGCTTAGCTTCGCTTAGCTTCGCTTAGCTTCGCTTAGCTTCGCTTAGCTTTGCTTTGCTTAGCTTCGCTTTGATTCGCTTAGCTTCTCTTCGCTTCGCTTTGCATTGCTTCGCTAAGCTTTGCTTCGCTTTGCTTACCTTCGCTTAGCTTCGCTTCACTTTGCTTCGATTAGCTTCGATTCGCTTCGCTTAGCTTCGTGTTCGCTTCGCTGAGCTTCTCTTCACTTCGCTTCGCTTAGCTTCGCTTTGCTTCACTTAGCTTCGCTTAGCTTCTCTTCTCTTCGCTTCCCTTCGCTTCGCTTCTCTTCGCTTCTCTTCGCTTCGCCTCGCTTCGCTTAGCTTCGCTTAGCTTTGTTTAGCTTCGCTTTGCTTAGCTTCGCTTAGCTTCACTTCGCCTAGATTTGCTTAGCTTTGCTTAGCTTCGTGTACCCTTTGCTTAGCTTCGCTTCGCTTCGCTTCGCTTCGCTTCGCTTCGCTTCGCTTCGCTTCGCTTCGCTTCGCTTAGCTTCGTGTTCGCTTCACTTAGCCTCGCTTCCCTTAGTTTTTTTTAGCTTCGCATAGCTTTGCTTCGCTTCGCTTTGCTTAGCTTCGCTTTGCTTTGCTTCGCTTCGCTTAGCTTCGCTTCGCTTTGCTTCGCTTAGCTTCGTTTCGCTTTGCTTCGCTTCGCCTTGCTTCGCTTTGCATATCTTCGCTTAGCTTCGCTTAGCTTTGCTTAGCTTCGCTTCGCTTTGCTTAGCTTCGCTTCGTTTCGCTTTGCTTCGCTTCGCTTAGCTTCGCTTCGCTTCGCATAGCTTCGATTCGCTTCCCTTAGTATCGGTTCGCTTCCCTTAGCTTCGCTTCGCTTCGCTTAGCTTCGCTAAGCTTTGCAAAGCTGCGCTTAGCTTCGCTTTGCTTCACTTAGCTTCGCTTCTCTTCGCTTCGCTTCTCTTTGCTTCTCTTCGCTTCGCTTAGCTTAGCTTCGCATAGCTTCGCTTCTCTTTGCTTGTCTTCGCTTCGCTTCCCTTAGCTTCGCTTCGCTTCTCTTAGCTTCGCTTAGCTTCGCTTCGCTCCGCTTATCTTTGCTTCGTTTTCTCTTCGCTTCTATTAGCTTCGCTTAGCTTCGCTTCGCTTCGCATAGCTTCGCCTTGCTTCTCTTCGCTTATATTAGCTTCGCTTAGCTTCGCTTCGCTTCGCATAGCTTCGCCTTGCTTCTCTTCGCTTCACTTAACTTTGCATCGTTTCGCTTTGCTTCTAATACCTTCGCTTCACTTCGCATAGCTTCGCTTCACTTCTCTTCACTTCGCTTAGCTTCACTTCGCTTTGCTTAGCTTCGTTTAGCTTTGCTTTGCTTTGCTTCGCTTCGCTTCGCTTAGCTTCGCTTCGCTTCGCTTCGCTTCGCTTAGCTTCGCTTCGCTTCTCTTCGCTTCGCTTCCCTTAGCTTCGCTTCGCTTCCGTTAGCTTTGCTTTGCTTCGCTTAACTTCGCATCGTTTCGCTTTGCTTCTAATAGCTTCGCTTAGCTTCGCTTCACTTCGCATTGCTTTGCTTTGCTTCTCTTCACTTCTCATCGCTTCGTTTCGCTTAGCTTCGCTTAGCTTCGCTTCGCTTCGCTTTGCTTCACTTAGCTTCACTTCGCTTAGCTTCGCTTAGCTTCGCTTCGCTTTCCTTCGCTTCGCTTCGCGTATCTTTGCGTAGATTCGCTTCGCTAAGCTTCACTTAGATTTGCTTTGCTTCGCGTAGATTTGCTTTGCTTCGCTTCACTTCTTTTCGCTTCTCTTCGCTTTGCTTTGCTAATCTTCGCTTCGCTTCGCTTAGCCTCGCTTTGCTTCCCTTAGCTTCGCTTAGCCTCACTTCGCTTCGCTTTGCTTGGCTTAGCTTTGCTTCGCTTCACTTCTCTTCGCTTCTCTTCGCTTCTCTTCACTTCTCTTCCCTTAGCTTCGCTTAGCTTCGCTTCGCTTCGCTTCGCTTCGCTTCGCTTCGCTCCCCTTAGCTTCGCTTTGCTTAGCTTCACTTCGCTTTGCTTCCCTTAGCTTCCCTTAGCTTCCCTTAGCTTCGCTTTGCTTCGCTTCGCTTAGCTTCTTGTTTGCTTCGCTTCGCTTAGCTTCTTGTTCGCTTCGCTTAGCCTCACTTCGCTTAGCTTCGCTAAGCTTCCCTTCGCTTCGCTTACCTTCGCTTCGCTTCGCTTAGCTTCGCTTAGCTTCGCTTCGCTTCTCTTAGCTTCGCATGGCTTCGCTTAGCTTTGCTTCGCTTCTCTTCGCTTTGCTTCCCTTAGCTTCGCTTAGCTTTGCCTTGCTTCGCTTAGCTTTGCTTCGCTTCGCTTCGCTTCTCTTAGCTTCGCTTCGCTTCTCTTCGCTTCTCTTCGCTTCGCTTCGCTTAGCTTCGCTTAGCTTCGCATATATTCGCTTAGCTTTGCATCGCTTCGCTTAGCATAGCTTCGCGAAGCTTAGCTTAGCTTCGCTTAACTTTGCATTGCTTCCCTTAGCTTCGCTTCGTTTCGCTTAGCTTCGCCTCGCTTGGCTTCGCTTCGCTTCGTTTCGCTTAGCTTTGCTTCACTTCGCTTCCCTTAGCATTGGTTCACTTCCCGTAGCTTAGCTTCGCTTCGCTTAGCTTCGCTTTGCTTCGCATAACTTCGCTTAGCTTCGCTTCGATTCCCTTAGCTTCGCTTAGCTTTGCCTCGCTTTGCTTAGCTTTGCTTCGCTTCGCTTCGCTTCTTTTAGCTTCGCTTAGCTTCGCTTCGCTTCTCTTTGCTTCTTTGAGCTTCGCTTAGCTTCGTGTTCGCTTCGCTTAGCTTCGCTTCGATTAGCTTTGCTTAGCTTCATGTTCGCTTCGCTTAGCTTCTCTTCACTTCGCTTCGCTTAGCTTTGCTTCGCTTTGCTTAGCTTCGCTTAGCTTCATGTTCGCTTCACTTATCTTCGCTTCGATTAGCTTCGCTTAGCTTCCTGTTCGCTTCGCTTAGCCTCGCTTTGCTTAGCTTCGCTTCGCTTCGCTTAGCTTCACTTAGCTTCTCTTAGCTTCGCTTCGCATTGCTTAGCTTCGCCTAGCTTTGCTAAGCTTTGCTTCGCTTCGCTTTGCTAAGCTTTGCTTCGTTTCACTCTACTTCGCTTCGCTTCGCTTAGCTTCGCTTACTGCGCTTAGCTTCGCTTAGCTTCGCTTAGCTTCGCTTAGCTTCGCTTAGCTTCGCTTAGCTTCGCTTAGCTTCGCTTAGCTTCGCTTAGCTTCACTTAGCTGCGCTTAGCTTCGATTAGCTTGGCTTAGGTTCACTTCGCTTCGCTTAGCTTCGCTTAGCTTCGCTTAGCTTTGCTTCGCTTCGCATAGCTTCGCTTAGCTTCGCTTCGCTTTGCTTCGCTTAGACATGCTTAGCTTCGCTTCGCTTCGCTTAGCTTCGCCTCGCTTCACTTCGCTTCGCTTAGGTTCGCTTCACTTCGCTTCGCTTCACTTAGCTTCCTGTTCGCTTCGCTTAGCCTCGCTTTGCTTAGCTTCGCTTCGCTTCGCTTAGCTTCACTTAGCTTCTCTTAGCTTCGCTTCGCATTGCTTAGCTTCGCCTAGCTTTGCTAAGCTTTGCTTCGTTTCACTTTGCTTCGCTTCGCTTCGCTTGGCTTCGCTTAGCTGCGCTTAGCTTCGCTTAGCTTCGCTTAGCTTTGCTTAGCTGCGCTTAGCTACGAATTGCTTGGCTTAGGTTCACTTCGCTTCGCTTAGCTTCGCTTAGCTTCGCTTAGCTTCGCTTAGCTTCGCTTAGCTTTGCTTCGCTTAGCTTCGCTTAGACATGCTTAGCTTCGCTTCGCTTCGCTTAGCTTCGCCTCGCTTCACTTCGCTTCGCTTAGCTTCCCTTCGCTTCGCTTAGCTTCGCTTCGCTTCCCTTAGCTTCGGTTCGCTTCCCTTAGCTTCGCTTTGCTTCTCTTAGCTTCGCTTCTTTTCGCTTCGCTCTGTATGCTTCTCTTCGCTTCGCTTCGCTTAGCTTCCCTTCGCTTCTCTTTCGCTTCGCTTAGCTTCGCTTTGCTTCGCTTCGCTTCGCTTCGCTTCGCTTCGCTTCGCTTCGCTTCGCTTCGCTTCGCTTCGCTTCGCTTCGCTTCTCTTAGCTTCGCTTAGCTTCGCTTCGCTTAGCTTTGCTTTGCCTCTCTTCGCTTCTCTTTACTTCGCTTCGCTTAGCTTCACTAAGCTTCGCTTAGCTTCGCTTTGCTTCGCTTCGCTTAGCTTCGCTTCGCTCAGCTTCGCTTCGCTCAGCTTCGCTTTGCTTAGCTTCGCTTAGCTTCGCTTTGGTTCGCTTCTCCTAGCTTCGCTTAGCTACGCTTCGCTTATTTCGCTTTGCCTCTCTTCGCTTCTCTTTGCTTCGCTTCGCTTAGCTTCGCTTCGCTTCACTTAGCTTCACTTAACTTCCCTTTGCTTCGCTTAGCTTAGCTTCGCTTCGCTTCGCTTAGATTCGCTTCGCTTTGCTTAGCTTCGTTTAGCTTCGCTTGGCTTTGCTTCACTTCTCTTCGCTTAGCTTCGCTTAGCTTTGCTTGGCTTCGCTTAGCTTTGCTTCGCTTTGCTTTGCTTCGCTTAGATTCCTTGGCTTTGCCTTGCTTCGCTTAGCTTTGCTTTCCTTCGCTTAGCTTCGCTTCCCTTAGCTTCGGTTCGCTTCCCTTAGCTTCACTTCGCTTCGCTTAGCTTCCCTTCGCTTCGCATAGCTGCGCTTTGCTTTGTTTTGCTTCTCTTAGCTTTGCTTCTCTTCGCCACGCTTCTCTTTGCTTCTCTTCGCTTCGCTTCGCTTAGCTTCGTTAGCTTCGCTTAGATTCGCTTCGCTTTGCTTAGCTTTGCTTCGCTTCGCTTAGCTTCGCTTCGCTTCGCTTAGCTTCGCTTCGCTTCGCTTCGCTTCGCTTAGCTTCACTTTGCTTAGCTTAGATTCGCTTCGCTTCGCTTCGTTTCGCTTAGCTTTGCTTCGCTTCCCTTAGCTTCAGTTCGCGTCCCTTAGCTTCCTTAGCTTCGCTGCGCTTAGCTTCGCTTTGCTTCTCTTAGCTTCGCTTCTCTTCGCTTCCGCTTCTGTTGGCTTCTCTTCGCTTCGCTTCGCTTCTCTTTGCTTCTCTTCGCTTCGCTTCGCTTAGCTTCGCTTTGCTAAGCTTCGCTTCGCTTAGCTTCGCTTTGCTAAGCTTCGCTTCGCTTTAACTTCGCTTAGCTTCGCTTGGCTTCGCTTGGCTTCGCTTAGCTTCGCTTCGCTTAGCTTTGCTCTGCTTCGGTTAGCTTCGCTAAGATTCGCTAAGCTTCACTTTGCGTCGCTTAGCTTCCCTTAACTTCGCTTTGCTTCGCTTAGCTTCGCTTAGCTTCGATTGCTTAGCTTCGCTTCGCTTTGCTAAGCTTTGCGTAGCTTCGCTTCGCTCCACATAGCTGCGATAAGCTTCGCTTTGCTTCTCTTAGCTTCGCTTCGCTGCTCTTTGCTTCTCTTCGCTTCGCTGCGCTTAGCTTCGCCACGCTTCGCTTAGCTTCGCTTCCCTTCGCTTAGCTTCACTTCGCTTCGCTTAGCTTCGCTTCACTTAGCTTCGCTTAACTTCGCTTTGCTTTGCTTAGCTTCGCTTTGATAGCTTCGCTTAGCTTCGCTTGGCTTCGCTTGGCTTCGCTTGGCTTCGCTTAACTTCGCTTGGCTTTGCTTCGCTTCGCTTAGCTTCGCTTAGCTTCACTTAGCTTCGCTTAGCTTTGCTTAGCTTTGCTTCGCTTCGCTTAGCTTCGCTTGGATTCGTTTTGCTTTGCTTCGCTTCGCTTAGCTTCGCTTCGCTTCGCTTAGCTTCGCTTTGCTTCGCTTAGCTTAGCTTCGGTTCGCTTCGATTAGGTTCGCTTCCCTTAGCTTCACTTTGCTTCGCTTAGCTTCGCTGCGCTTCGCATAGCTGCGCTTAGCTTCGTTTTGCTTCTCTTAGCTTCGCTTCTCTTCGCTCCGCTTCTCTTTGCTTCTCTTCGCTTCGCTTCTCTTTGCTTTGCCTCTCTTAGCTTCTCTTCACTTCGCTTCGCTTAGCTTTCGCTTCGCTAAGCTTCACTTCGCTTAACTTCGCTTAGCTTCGCTTCGCTTCGCTTAGCTTCGCTGAGCATTGCTTTGCTTCGCTTAGCTTCGCTTAGATTCGCTTAGCTTCGCTTAGCTTCACTTCGCTTCGCTTAGCTTCGCTTCTCTTAGGCTTTCGCTTAACTTCGCTTTGCTTTGCTTAGCTTCGCTTAGCATCTCTTTGCTTCTCTTTTCTTAGCTTCACCTAGCTTCGCTTAGCTTCGCTTAGCTTCGCTTCACTTCGCTTAGTTCCGCTTAGATTCGCTTAGCATCGCTTCGCTTCGTTTAGCTTTGGCTTCGCTTCGCTTAGCTTCGCTTCAATTCACTTTCCTTAGCTTCGGTTCGCTTCTCTTCGCTTCGCTTCAGTTCGCTTAGCTTCGCTTAGCTTCGCGTCGCTTCGCATAGCTTCGGTTTGCTTCTCTTCGCTTCGCTTCTCTTCACTTCGCTTCGCTTAGCTTCGCTTCGCTTCGCTTCGCTTCGCTTAGCTTCGCTTAGCTTCAGTTTGCTTCGCTTAGTTTCGCTTCGATTAGCTTCGCTTCGCTCCGCTTAGCTTCCTGTTCCCTTCGCTTAGCTTAGCTTCGCTTAGCTTCGCTTCGCTTAGCTTAGCTTCGCTTAGCTTCGCTTCGCTTCGCTTCGATTCGCTTAGCTTCGCTTTGCTTCGCTTAGCTTCTCTTTAGCTTCGCTTCGCTTTGCTTAGCTTCGCCTAGCTACGCTTAGCTTTGCTTCGCTTCGCTTTGCTAAGCATTGCTTCGTTTCACTTTGCTTTGCTTAGCTTCGCTTCGGCTCGCTTAGCTTCGCATCGCTTAGATTCGCTTCGCTTCGCTTAGCTTCCCTTTGCTTCGCTTAGCTTTGCCTAGCTTCGCTTAGCTTCGCTTCGCTTAGCTTCGCTTCGCTTCGCTTAGCTTCGCTTCGCTTTGCTTCGCTTTGCTTTGCTTAGCTTTGCTTAGCTTTGCTTTGCTTTGCTTAGCTTCGCCGAGCTTCACTTCGTTTCGCTTAGCTTCGCTTAGCTTCGCTTCGCTTCCCTTAGCTTCGGTTCGCTTCCCTTAGCTTCACTTCGCTTCGCTTAGCTTCGCTTCGCTTCGCATACCTGCGCTTCGCTTCGCTTTGCTTCTCTTAGCTTCGCTTCTTTTTGCTTCGGTTCTCTATGCTCCTCTTCGCTTCGCTTAGCCTCGCTTCGCTTTGCTTAGCTTCGCATAGCTTCGCTTCGCTTCGCTTTGCAAGCTTCTCTTAGCTTCGCTTCGCTTCGCTTAGCTTTGCTTTGCTTCGCTTAGCTTTGCTTTGCTTCGCTTAGCTTTGCTTCGCTTCACATAGCTTCGCTTCGCTTCTCTTCGCTTCGCTTCTAATAGCTTCGCTTCACTTCGCATAGCTTCGCTTCGCTTCACATAGCTTCGCTTTGCTTCGCTTCGCTTCTCTTTGCATCGCTTCTAATAGCTTCGCATAGCTTCGCTTCACTTCGCATAGCTTCGCTTTGCTTCTCTTCGCTTGTCTTCACTTCGCTTTGCTTAGCTTGGCTTTGCTTCGCTTCGCTTAGCTTCGCTTAGCTTTGCTTAGCTTTGCTTTGCTTTGCTTAGCTTCGCCGAGCTTCACTTCGCTTCGCTTCGCTTCGCTTAGCTTCGCTTCGCTTCCCTTAGCTTCGTTCGCTTCCCTTAGCTTCGCTTAGCTTCGCTTCGCTTCGCGTACCTGCGCTTAGCTTCGCTTTGCTTCTCTTAGCTTCGCTTCTTTTTGCTTCGCTTCTCTATGCTTCGCTTCGCTTTGCTTAGCTTCCCTTCGCTTCGCTTAGCTTTGCTTCGCTTTGCTAAGCTTCTCTTAGCTTTGCTTTGCTTCCCTAAAACTTAGCTTCGCTTCGCTTAGCTTCGCTTTGCTTCGCTTCGCATCTCTTCGCTTCGCTTCTAATAGCTTCGCTTAGCTTCGCTTGACTTCGCATAGCTTCGCTTTGCTTCTCTTCGCTTCTCTTCGCTTCGCTTCGCTTAGCTTCGCTTCGCTTCGCTTTGCTTCGCTTAGCTTCGCTTAGCTTCGCATCGCTTCGCTTTGGTTCGCTTAGCTTTGCTTAGCTTCGCTTAGCTTCGCTTCGCTTAGCTTCGCTTAGCTTCGCTTCGCATAACTTCGCTTAGCTTCACTTCGATTCCCTTAGCTTCGCTTAGCTTCGCCTCACTTCGCTTAGCTTCGCTTCGCTTCTCTTCGCTTCTTTTAGTTTCGCTTAGCTTCGTGTTCGCTTCGCTTAGCTTCGTTTCGCTTCGCTTCGATTAGCTTCGCTTAGGTTCGTGTTCACTTCGCTTAGCTTGTCTTCACTTCACTTCGCTTAGCTTCGCTTAGCTTCATGTTCGCTTCGCTTAGCTTCACTTCGATTAGCTTCGCTTCGCTTCGCTTAGCTTCCTGTTTGCTTCACTTAGCCTCACTTCGCTTAGCTTCGCTTCGCTTAGCTTCGCTTAGCTTTGCTTCGCTTCGCTTAGCTTCGCTTTTCCTCGCTTACCTTCACTTAGCTTCTCTTAGCTTTGCTTTGCTTTGCTAAGTTTTGCTTCGTTTCACTTTGCTTCGCTTCGCTTCGCTTAGCTTCGCTTCGCTTCGCAAATTTTCGCTTCGCTTCGCTTAGCTTCGCTTAGATTCGCTTAGCTTCGCTTAGCTTTGCTTTGCTTTGCTTCGCTTTGCCTAGCTTCACTTCGCTTCGCCTTGCTTCCCTTCGCTTCGCTTAGCTTCGCTTCGCTTCGCTTTGCTTCCCTTAGCTTCGGTTCGCTTCCCTTAGCTTCGCTTCGTTTCGCTTAGCTTTTCTTAGCTTCGCTTGTTTTCGCTTTGCTTCTCTATGCTTCTCTTCGCTTCGCTTCGCTAAGCTTCCCTTCGCTTTGCTTTGCTTCGTTTTGCTTCGCTTAGCTTCGCTTCGTTTCTCTTCGCTTCTCTTCGCGTTCGCTTCGCTAAGCTTCGCTTTGCTTCGCTTCGCTAAGGGTTTTAGGTCGCTTTGCTTCTCTTAGCTTCGCTTAGCTTCGCTTTGCCCCTCTTCGCTTCTCTTTTGCTTCGCTTCGCTTAGCTTTGCTTAGCTTCGCTTCGCTTCGCTTCGCTTCGCTTTGATTCGCTTTGCTTCGCTTCGCTTCGCTTTGCTTCGCTTTGCTTCGCTTTGCTTCGCTTTGCTTCGCTTTGCTTCGCTTCGCTTTGCTTCGCTTCGCTTCGCTACGCTTCTCTTAGCTTCGCTTAGCTACGCTTCGCTTAGCTTCGCTTTGCCTCTCTTCGCTTCTCTTCGCTTAGCTTCGCTTCGCTTTGCTTCGCTTCGCTTCGCTTAGCTTAGCTTCGCTTAGCTTTGCTTAGCTTTGCTTTGCTTTGCCTAAGCTTCGCCGAGCTTCACTTCGCTTCGCTAAGCTTCGCTTCGCTTCCCTTAGCTTCGGTCGCTTCGCTTCGCATACCTGCGCTTAGCTTCACTTTGCTTCTCTTAGCTTCACTTCTTTTGCTTCGCTTCTCGATGCTTCTCTTCGCTTCGCTTTGCTTAATTCGCTTAGCTTCGCTTCGCTTCGCTTTGCTTAGCTCGCTTAGCTTCGCTTCGCTTCGCTTCGCTTTGCTTAGCTTCGCTTAGCTTCGCTTCGCTTCGCTTCGCTTCGCTTAGCTTCGCTTCGCTTTGCTAAGCTTCTCTTAGCTTCGCTCGCTTCGCTTAGCTTTGCTTTGCTTCGCTTAGCTTCGCTTCGCTTCACATTGCTTTGCTTCGCTTCACATAGCTTCGCTTTGCTTCGCTTCGCTTCTCTTCGCTTCGCTTTCTAATAGCTTCGCTTAGCTTCGCTTCACTTCGCATAGCTTCGCTTTGCTTCTCTTCGCTTCTCTTCGCTTTGCTTCTCTTCGCTTCTCTTCGCTTCGCTTCGCTTAGCTTCGCTTAGATTCGCTTCGCTTCACTTTCCTTCGCTTAGCTTCGCTTCACTTCGCTTAGCTTCGCTTCGCTTCGCTTAGCTTTGCCTCGCTTAGCTTCGCTTAGCTTCTTTCAGCTTCGCTTCGCTTTGCTAAGTTTTGCTTCGTTTCACTTTGCTTCGCTTCGCTTCGCTTAGCTTCGCTTCGCTTCGCTTAGTTTCGCTTCGCTTCGCTTCGCTTCGCTTAGCTTCGCTTAGATTCGCTTAGCTTGCCTCGCTTCGCTTAGCTTCGCCTCGCTTCGCTTAGCTTCGCTTAGCTTTGCTTTGCTTCGCTTCGCTTCGCCTAGCTTCACTTCGCTTCGCCTAGCTTCCCTTCGCTTCGTTTAGCTTCGCTTCGCTTCGCTTCGCTTCACTTTGCTTCCCTTAGCTTCGCTTTGCTTCGCATACCTGCGCTTAGCTTCGCTTTGCTTCTCTTAGCTTCGCTTCTTTTGCTTTGCTTCTCTATGCTTCTCTTCGCTTCGCTTAGCTTTGCTTCGCTTTGCTTAACTTTGCTTAGCTTCGCTTTGCTTAGCTTCGCTTAGCTTCGCTTCGCTTCGCTTAGCTTCGCTTCGCTTCGCTTAGCTTCGCTTCGCTTTGCTAAGCTCGTCTTAGCTTTCGCTTCGCTTCGCTTAGCTTTGCTTTGCTTGGCTTAGCTTCGCTTCGCTTCACATAGCTTCGCTTTGCTTCGCTTCACTTCTCTTCGCTTCGCTTCTAATAGCTTCGCTTAGCTTCGCTTCACTTCGCATAGCTTCGCTTTGCTTCTCTTCGCTTCTCTTCGCTTCTCTTTTGATTTTGCTAGCTCGCTTCGCTAAGCTTCCCTTAGCTTTGCTTTGCTTCGCTTAGCTTCGCTTCGCTTCTCTTCGTTCTCTCGTTCGCTTCGCTTCACTTCGCTTCGCTTCGCTTCACTTCGCTTTGCTTCGCTTCGCTTCGCTTCTCTTAGCTTCGCTTAGCTACGCTTCGCTTGCTTCGCTTTGCTCTCTTCGCTCTCTTCGCTTCGCTTCGCTTAGCATCGCTTAGCTTCGCTTCGCTTCGCTTAGCTCACTTGCTTCGCTTACTTCGCTTTGCTTAGCTCGCTTCGCTTCGCTTAGCTTTGCTTTGCTTTGCTTAGCTTCGCCGAGCTTCACATCGCTTCGCTAAGCTTCGCTTAGCTTCGCTTCGCTTCCCCTAGCTTCGTTCCCTTCCCTTAGCCTCGTTTCGCTTTGCTTAGCTTCGCTTAGCTTCGCTTCGCATAGCTTCGCTTCGCTTCGCATACCTGCGCTTAGCTTCGCTTTGCTTCTCTTAGCTTCGCTTCTTT
>BQMB01002210.1:0-32079 GCA_027943415.1 Closterium sp. NIES-67 | reverse complement strand
AGCTCGCCACCATCGTCGCCCTCTGTCCAACTCGCCGCTGCCCCTCTCCCTTCCCCCAGCTCGCCGCTTCCCCGGCTCCACAGCTCGCCGTTTCCCCCCCTGCCGCTGCCTTTCCCCACGTTCCCCGCTGCTTTTCCACCCCCGCCCGGTACTTCTCCCCCCCTGCCCGCCGCTTCCCCCCTTGCCGCTGCTTTCTCCCCCTCGCCCGCTGCTCCTCCCTCTCGCCCGCTGCTGTTCCCCCTCCTTAGCTCGCTGTTTCTCCCCTTTTTTGCCGCCGCTTCCCCCCCCTTGCCTCTACTCTCCCTCCCTTGTCGCCGATTTTCCCCCCCTTTGCCTCTTGCTTTTCCCCCCTTGTCCATGGCTTCCCCCCCAAGCCACTGCTCTGTCCCTCCTAGCCCGCAGTTTTTCCCTCGCCTGCCCGCTGTCTTTCACCCTGTGCCGCTCATTGTCCCCCCAATGCACGGTGCTGAGCTGTTTTCCCCCACTTGCCCGCTGCTTTTCCCCCCTTGCCCGTTGCCTTTTTCCCCCTCGCCCGTTGCCTTTCCCTCACTCGCCCTTGCTCTTCCCCCCTTACCCGCTGCTATTCCCCCCCACGGACGCTGTTTCTCCCCCTCTGCCCACTGCTCTTCCCCCCTTGCCCGCCGATTTTCTCCCCCTTGCCCGTTGTTTTTCAGTCCCTTGCCCCTGCCTTAGCCCCCTTGCCCGCTGTTATTCCCCCCTTGTCCGCTGCTTTTCCCCCCTGTTCTGCTGCTTTTCCCCCCTTCGCCCGCTGCTTTTCCCCCCTTCTTTGCCTCGCTGCTATCCTCCCCCCCCCCCCTAGCCTCTGCTTTTCCCCACTTCACCTGCCCGCCGCTCTCCCGCTTCCCTGCCCGCTGCTCTCCCCGTTTCCCTGCCTGCTGCTCCCCCCACTTTCCCTGCCCACTGCTCCCCCCACTTTCCCTGCCCGCTGCTCCCCCGCTTCCCTGCCCGCTGCTCCCCGGCTTCCCCCACTCCCCCCAGGTCTCCCCCCTTTTTCCCCACCAGGCTTCCCCATATACCCCCTCCAGTTTCCCCCTAGTACCTCCCTGTCTCCCCCACCCCTCTTCCCGGTTCCGTGATATCTCCCCCCACTGTTTCCCAGGAGTCTGCCCTCCGTTTTCCCCATCCCTCCCCCCGTGCCCACTACTCTTCCCCCTCCTTGTCCACTGCTGTTCCCCCTCCTTGCCCACTGCTTGTCCCTACTTGCCCACTAACTCTACGCACTTACCCACACATTTTCTCTCCCGGCCCACGCGTTTCCCCCCGTGCCCATTGCTTTTCCCCCGTGCCCACTGCCATTCCCCTCCTTGCCCCCCTTTGGTCCAGTATCGTTCCCCTCACTGCCCGCTGCTACTTTTCCCTGCTGCCTTTCCTCACGTGCCCGCTGCTTCTCCCCCTTGCCGCCGCTTTTCCCCCCTTGCCCGCTTGCTCTTCTACTCTCGCCAGTTGCTTTTCCCTTCCTTGCCCCTGCTTTTCCCCCCCTCGCCCGCGGTTATCCCCCCCTTGTCCGCCGCTTGTCCCACCCCTTGCCCGCTGTTTTCCCCTCTTTGCCCGTTGCCTTCCCCTCCCTTGGCCCTGCCTTTCCCCCCATTGCCCGCTGTTATTTTCCCCCCATTACCCGCTGCTTTTCCCCCTGGCCTGTTGCTTTTCCCACTGGCCTGTTGCTCGCCCGTTGCCTTTCCCACCCTTGCCCGTTGCCTTTCCCCCCCTTGCCTGTTGCTTTTCCCCCTTTGCCGCTCGTCTTCCCCCTTACCCGCTGATTCTCCCCCCTTGCCCGCTGCTTTACCCTCTCTTGCCCCTGCTTTCCCCCCTTGCCCGCTGTTATTCGCCCATTGCCAGCTGCTTTTCCCCCTGGTCCCTGCTTCTCCTCCCTTGCCCGCCGCCATTCCCCCCTGGCCCGTTGCTTCCCCCCCCCCCTGTGTTCCCGCTGCTTTCCCCCCGCCTCCCCGCTGTTCTTCCCCCCTGCCCGTTTTGCTGCCCATTTGGGTCCCACCCATCCTCCGGTCCTCTCTCCACTCCCGACCCTCTCCTTTGATTACCCACTTCCCCCCCGCTTTCCCCCATTTTCTTCGTGTTCCTCCCCCTTTCCCCCCTTGGTTCCCCCACTCTTATCCCCGCCCGCTCTCCCCTACTGTCCCCCGTTGTTTCCCCCTCGTATTCTATCCTGCTTTCCACTCTTTTCCCCTTGTTTCCCCCTCCCTTCCCCCTAGCCCACTACTTTTCTCCCATTGCCCACTGCTTTTCCCCCCTGCCCACCATTCCTCCCCCATTGCCCACTGCCTTTCCCCTCCTTGCCCACCCCCTTCCTCCCCATTGCCCACTGCCTGTTCCCCGCCTTCCTCCTACTCTTCCCCGCCCCACTGACCTTCCCCCTGGCCCACTGATTTCCCCCCCTTGCCCACTGCTCTTCGCCTCTTTTGCCCAGTGCGTTTCTCCCTCTTCCTCGCTGCTTTTCCGCCCCTCGCCCTCTGATTTTCCCCTCCTTCTCCACCAACTCACACGTCAGTTTCCACCCCCGAAATCGTCCGCCCCACACCCGGTGCTCTTCACTCCTCCCCCTCCCTCCTTCCAGTTCCCCCTGTCCCTGCAGGCTGTTTCTTTCCATCTTGTCCTATCCCCGTTTCCCCACCTTCACCCCGTACGTCTCCCCACAGTCGAGCGCCATAACCCTCCTCTAATCGCCGCCCCTGTTCTCTCCCTATCCTCCCCCCCCCTCCCCACTCCACGCAGTTTCTCTGATCTCACCTTCTTTCCCCGCTGTTTTCCTCCCCCTTCCCCCCCTGCTTCCCCCTCCTCCCCTCTTCTAGCATGCAGTCCCCGTGGCCATGACCCACACCCCTGCAATGCGGGGAGGGCGGCCCCGGTGCTCTCCGACGGTCAGGCAGAGCCGGTGGCCGCCCTTCCCCTACTCATCGTCTTCCATCCCCCACCCAACAGTATCGCCCCGCCAGCCCGCGTCGAGGTGACCGTCGGCAAGGGCGGGGACCAGGTGCGCTCTGCCTCGCGAGGCCGGAAACGACCACGGGAGAAGGCAGAGGAAGGCCCCGCCTCACGCCTGGAGAAGCAGGAGCGCGAAGCCACACGCTCGCGCTCCCATGGTCGCAAAAAGTCATCTGCCCCCCTCCGCCACTCCCACAGGCCAACACTAGCGCCAGGAGAGCCCCACCTCCTCCACACCCATGGCCACAGGTAGCAAGGCTGGCACAGGTGAGGCCGCAGCAGGGCCTGTGGCAGGGGAGGGGGATGCGGCAGCACCGGGGGGTCCTGCAGAGGTGGCAGCAGAGATGGGGGTGTGGGAGGTGAAAGTGGGGGTGACGGAGAGGGAGGAGGGGGAAAGATCGGCAGAGACGGTGGGGGCTGGTGAGGACTCAGAGTGGGACGAGGCCGGGGACTCGGATGGGGACAACGCGAAGGACTCGGATTGGGTTTTGGAGGGCGCCGAGGACTCGGATGAGGACGTAGTTGAGCTCATAGCACCCGCTCCTAGTGCAGCCAGGCTCGAGGCCGTGTCCTCAGCAGGGGAGCCAGCGACGGGAGCCGTGGGTTGGCAGGAGCGGCAGCTGGAGCGGAGGCGGAGGGGGAGGTGGCACGGGCTGGGGTAGAGAGGGCAGCATTAGAGGGTATGGCCCGGGCCTATGCGCGGTCCATGGCCGCATGTGGTGCGGCGCCGGAGGCAGCAGCAGGAGAGGCTGCAGGTGTGGCAACTGCAGGGGCGGTTGCAACAGTGAGCCATCAGGACCGCGGCAAAGGAGGCTGCCGCAGGAGTCACCGCAGGGGGTACTCCAGCGGAAGCTGCTATGGCAGAGGCGGAGGCAGGAGAGGCTGCATGGGGGAAGGTGGAAAAGGCGGCTGCAGAGGCGGCAGCAGCACGGGCTGTAGCCGCAGGGGGAGGAACGACAGCCGTGGTGGGAGGGGCGGCTGTGGGGGCTGCCGCAAAGGTCTTTGCAGAAGTGGCAGCAGCTCCAGCACCGGCAGAGGCGCAGGCACCTGGGCCAGCTGCAGCGGGGGCGGCAGAAGGAGACCCTGCAGAGGTAGCAGCCGCTGGGGGTGGGGCCGCTCCAGAGTTGGCAGCAGCCGGGGGGTGGTCGCGGCGGCGGCAGCGACAGCTGGGGCTGCAGCAGAGACGGTGGCAGCGGGAGCATGGGCAGCGGCGGCAACAGCTGGGGCCTCCGCGGAGGAGGCGGCAGCAATGGATCATGCAAGAGGTGCATCGGCTCGGGCTCGGGCTCGGGATGCGGCAGAGGCAGCAGCAGCAGGGGCCACAGGGGCAGCCGGGGCGGATTTGGGGCAGCAGCAACAGCAGGCGCCCCTGCAGAGGCGGCAGAGGCGGGAGCAGCGGCGGTGCAGGCGGCGACAGCGGCAGGAGCTGGAGCTGCCACCGCAGAGGAGGCAGCAGCAGCCGATCTTGCGAGGGGCGCAGCGACCGGGGCTCGGGATGCCGCAGAGGCGGTGATGGCTGGGGCCGCTGCAGCGGCCAGGGTGGCTGCCGGGGAAGCAGATGAAGGAGTCCCTGCTGAGGCGGCGGGGGCAGGGACAACGGCAGAGGCAGCAGCAGCAGCAGCGGCAGCAGCAGCAACAGGAGCACGTGCAGGGGCGGCTGCTGGTGCGGCAGGGATAGGAGAGCCGCCGGAGGCGGCAGCAGCGGCAAGGCTACCTACGGCGGAGGAGGCAGGAAAGGGAGCTGTTGTACGCGCTCGCACGGGCTATTACCGGGGGGGGATGTATGCACGTCTGGCAGCTGCTGCGGCAGCAGCGGAGGAGGCAGAGATAGGGGCCGCTGCGGGGAAGGCAGCCAGGGGGAGCGCCACAGGGAAACCAGCAGCAAGTGCTGCGGCAGGGAAGGCAGCAGCGGGGGCAGCGGCAGGGAAAGTAGCAATGGGTCCCGCTGTTTCGCAGGCAGCGGCTAGCAGGGCCGCGACAGCGGCGGCGGCGGCAGCGGCGGCGGCGGCGGCTGTGGTGGTGTCAGCGGAAAAAGGGGCAGCAGGGGGTGCCGCACCGGGGGCAGCAGCGGAAGCGGCCGCAGGGAAGGTAGCAGCAGGATCAGCAGGGCGTGCCGCGGGGGAGACAACCGCCGGGGTAGCTGCGGGGATGGCAGCAACAGGAAGGGCAGCTGGGGGCAGCAGGGAAGGCAGCAACAGCAGCAACACGGGCAGCGGCAAGAGGTGCTGCACGGGAGAGGGCAGCGGGAGCCGCTGCAGGAAGGGCAGCAGCTGCGGCAGCTCCAGCAGGAGGTGTGGAGAGAGACAGCAGCCGGAGCGGCTGAAGGTAAGGCAGTAACTGGGATGAGGGCTAAGGAGGCCGGACACAGGGCAGCACCTGGGCCGGAAGAGACTGTCTCATCCCCTCCCACCCCCCCATCTCCCCCCCCCCCCCTCCTTCCCCTCCTCCCCTACTTCCCTTGCGGTCCCCCCCCCCTTCCCCCCCTACTCCCAATCCCATGCATGCAGGGGCTTCACCAGCGGCGCAGGGCCCTCGCTGTGGGCTACAACCCAGGGCCTATGGGCGGGGCGGCCCGAGCCTTGGCGTTTTGGCAGGACCCCTGTACACCCGAGCCAATGATCGGGACGCAGTCTCACCACTCCCTCTCCCCCCACACCCTCCCCTTACAGCCGAGTGTGCCCCAGGAGGCGGCCGCCGAGGATGGCTCGGACAATGATGGCCCGCTCGCCGGATATATCTTGGTCGACTCAACCCTTCCTTGCTCTCCCTCAGCAGCCCTCGCGCCGGCGCCAGGAGCACAAACAACAGCCGGGCAGGTTGCTCCCTCCCCCTCCCCACCCACGCAGGCTGTCGCGCCGGACGCCTCGACCTGGGTAGCACAAGGAGGGGCGGCTCTGCCCAACCCCCCTCGTCAGTCCGCCCCCAACCCTGTTCCACCCAGGTGCCTCCCGCCCGGCACAGGGCACACACCCTGTCGGCCACACGGGCGCTTCCCATAGGAACGGTGAGCGGGGTGCACCCCTCGCAAGGGGGAGCAACCCGAATCAACTCCCTCTCGGCCCTCGCCGTCTCACCCCGGCTGATCCCACTTCCCAAGCCCCACAGCTAAGCTTCGGCAAGGCGGGGGTCCCTCGGCGCCCACTCTGCTTCCCTTCCGGCCGTGGGCCCTACCTTGCCCGCCCCCGCCCCCCCTCCCTCTCCCACACATCCCACCCGCCCCTTTCCCCGGCAATCCAGCCGGAACTCCCCTCGCGCCCTTTCGTGCAGCCCCCAGGTTTCATGTCCCGCACGGCAGCGACCACGGGAGTGCCTCCCTCTTGGGCCCTCCCTTGTCACTTCCGTCTCACACACCCTCCAGCCCAGCGCTGGGCACCCACCCCTCCCACCCCCTCCATTGAGCGTCCCACCCACGCTTAACCCTTACCCTGCTGCCCAACCACCTCTCTTGCCCTGCCCCCCCACTCCGCCCGGCCCATCAGCGCGAACAGGGCGAGGCGAGGGCGGCCCCCCCATCTCACCCTCCCCCTTCCTGCCCCACACACTCCTTGCCCGTCAGTATTCAGGTGGGTCGCAGCGAGCCACCCATCCGCGATGGACGTCGACAAAATAGGAGTAGGGGACCTGCATGATGTCTCCTCCCAACCCTACATCCCCCCTTTCCGTCGCTCCGCACAGGCAGCGATGTCGGCAGACGCCCAGGGGGAAGGGGACGGGGAAGTGTCGGGGGGAGGGCGGGGCATTGCGGATGGTGCTGCCGATTCCACCACCGCCACCACCCCTCACTTTCCCCCCTGTCCCCATCTGCACCCGCCCCAGGGCAAGCCGCCATCCATGCGCAGGCTAGCCCATCGCGGCAAGCGCCATCGGCGGCCACACCCCCTCACCCTCCCAGCTGCCCCATTCTCACACTCCTCACCCACAGCAGGGGGCGGTCACACGGCAGCCGCTGATTGGACAGTTTGCCCAACCCCACACAGGTCGCCGGAAGAAGGGCAAGGGCACGGGGACACCCGGGGCAGCCCGGCGCTCGGAGCAGCCGGACACGACTCCACCCTCTGCTGGCGTGCAGCCCTTACCATCCACCACCCCTCAGGCGACCCCATCATTGCCCCCGGCCCGCCACCCACTGCCCTCCCATAACCAGGATGGCGAGCTTCGGACGGTCTCCCTCCCTCACCCCACCCAGGCCCCACTCCCTGTCACCCACCCATCCCGCCATTGGCCCCCCACCAGACGGTCGCCGCCGATGCCCCATCCGCGATGGAAATCGAACCGGAGGCGGAAGAGGTGTCGTTAGCCTCTCGCAAGCAAGCCTATATCCCCCCCCAGCGTCGGTCCCTACCACCCGCCTCTTTGTCCCCCTCCGGTCCACAACCTCCGACCCAGGTCAGGGCCCACGGTGGTTCGCCCACCACGACCAACCAGCCTGCCCTGCTCCCCCTACCCACAGGCGGACAGTCGCAGGGGCAGATGGGAGACGGAGGCGGCAGTTGCCGACCTTCTCAGGATATGGGACACGTCCGCCACCCCCTCTACGCCCGCTTGTCCGGGTCGGGTGGGGGGGGGCACCGTGGACTCTGCCCCAGACATCTCCCATGCCCCCCCTCCCCCCCGTCCACCGCCCTCACACCGGAGCGCATGGTGATCGATGACTCCGACGCGGCCCCCGACCACCCGCTCCCCTCCCCCCAGGATGCAGGGGCCGCACCTAGGCCCTCGGGCCCCCGCCGATCCCTCCCCCTCTTTCGACATCGCCGCCGCCGCTGACCCCGTCCGACCCCAGGTGGCAGGTGAGCCTCCTTCCCCGAGGGCGGGCGACTATCGACCGGACCCGGTCGTCGAGCCGGCCGCCTCCACCGCGAGCTCTGACGATACCGCCCACACCGATCACGCGGACGAGTCCACGCCAGCCCATGAGGTGAGATGTCCCACGTGTCTGAACCTCATGGCGGACGATAGAGCTCTCCGCCACCACACACCTCACTGCACCCCGAGCGATGAGGCACGCCGTGTGCAGGCCCGCCAGGAGGCCGCCTCGGTCGGCGGGTCACTCTCACGCCCGGGTTCATCTGTCCCGGTCTTTTCCGACGCGCAGTGGGCGCAGCTGGACTCTGTGGATTGGAGGGAGTATTTCTCTCCGTCCCGGACGCATGCTCGCCCGCTCCGGCGCATTCCGCCGAGGGTCCGCGGAGGCATCTCTGATGTCCTCCGCGCGATCACCGCCCGTATGGAGCAGTATCCGGATGCCGACGGGCCCCACTTCTTGTTCACGGCGGTGCCGACGCTGTTCTTAGCGCCAGCTACTCCACCAGAGCGGGGCCACACAGCTTCCATCGCGGCTCGCGTCGCGCGCTTCTTCCGAGGTGAGTGGGACTCTCTCTTCTCCGACGCGCTGCGTCGTCGCACGCCCCTGCCCACCCGCACATCACGTCGCACCCCCGTCACCACCACGTCGGGAGACGAGCGTCGGATTGCGCGTTGCCTGCGCTTGGCAGCGTGCAACGAGACATCTCGTGCGTGCGCGGCACTGGAGTCGGCCGAGGCGGCTCCAGACACGGATCGCACGGTGCATAGCCTACGGGCTAAGCACCCTAGCGCGGAGCGCCCTCTACCGGAGTGGCTCTCCACCTTCCACGAGGACGGCCTCGTGCTCTCTGCCACCCACTTGCGCCAGGCCATTTTCACTGCACCGCGGGGCTCGTCGGGGGGACCGACCGGATGGGTGGCAGAACACCTCCGTGACACCTACTTGGCATTCCCACAGACCCTACCCTCCTTGCTGTCTGTGTACCAGCTCTGGCTCGGAGGACGCTGCCCCTCAGCTGCGCGTTCTCTTTTGGCCTCGTCCACCCTTGTGGCTCTCGCGAAGCCGAACGGGGACGTGCGGCCGATCGCCATTGGAGAGGTGCTCGTGCGCGTCCTCTCCCGCGCAGTCTGCCTCCAGCTCCGCGACCAGATGGCGAGAGTGTTCCTCGCGTCACAGCAGTTCGGAGTCGGGGTCACGTGTGGCACAGAGGTCACCGTTAGAGGCGTTGTCCGCGCTCTAGCTGACCACCCAGGCTGGGTGGTTCTGCAGCTGGACGTGGCCAACGCCTTTAACTCTTTCTTTCGCGACGTCTTGTTCCAGGCACTGCATGCCAGTCCTGAGTTCAGGTGCCTCATTCCTTTCATCCGTCTTTTCTACGGCACGCCGTCCGATCTGCTCTATCGGACCGGCAGGGGAGTCACCACGATGCACTCGGAGCGCGGCACTCGGCAGGGAGACCCGCTGAGCCCGTTTCTCTACGCCCTCACGCAGCGCCTTGCCCTGGAGCCCGTCCTGGCAGGGGGTGACGTCCAGCTCTGGTCGTACGCCGACGACACCTACCTCGTGGGCCCTCCGGACAGGGTGCTGCACCACTTCACGGGGGTCGTGAGGCGCTTGGGCGGGTTGGGCCTTGCTGTCCAGCCGCACAAGTGCCTTGTCCATCACACGTCGGTGATCCTGCCTCGCGACGTGCAGGCTTTCACCGATCTGGGCATCGAGGTCGCACGCCGGGGGCTCACCGTGACGGGCGTCCCGGTTGGCACCGAGACCTTTGTGACGACCAGCCTGCGGGACCGACTGGAGAGGATGGCCGGGGTGCTGCCGTGGCTCCCGAGGCTGCGGCAGCCACAGACAGCGGCGCGCCTGCTCTCCGCGTGTGTCAGCACACGTCCGCAGTACTTGGCGCGGACAGTCCCCCCATCACCAGAGGTACGTGCCATCTTTGCAGCGTGGGACGCGCGCTTGGGAGCGACCTTCCAGCAGCTCCTGGTGCGAGGTACGTGGAGGGAGGGGGACGCGATCTGCGGGGCAGCCCTGGAGCAGGCTTTCCTCCCGATTCGCATCGGGGGCTTCGGCATCCGACGCATGGAGCGCATCGCCCCGGTGAGTTATCTCTGTTCGTGGGCGCAGTGCGCACCGATTCTCTGCTCGTTGCCGTCGGTGGGGGAGGGCTTCCGTCAGAGCTTCGCATCAGGTGAGCCCGCCCAGATCGATCCGCACATCATGATGGCTCAGGAGGCCCTGCCGGCGGACGTCCTACGCCTCATGCCGGCCTGGCCTTCTTGCGCGACAGGAGCACCGGACGGCCTTTTCAGAGAGGCCAGCAGACACATCGAGGCGCACGCTTTGGAGTCGGTACGTGCCCGTCATACTGATCCCCTGCATCTTGCCCGTTTGACATCCCTTCAGGGTCCAGGTGCGGGAGCTTGGCTTACGGCGGTACCCTACGCGGACTCCCTGCGCATTCCGGAGGCGCAGTGGCAGGTGGCTTCATGCTTTCGTCTCGGTCTCCCCATTCCCCAGTTAGTCCTGGCAGGTCAGTGCTCGTGCGGAGAGGAGATCGCCGACATGTCGGTGCCGCATCACGCGGTGAGGTGCGCGCGCTTCGCGGTCGCCACGACCATCCACGACACAGTGAAGTTCATGCTTCGTGACTTCGCAGACGAGGCCGGCTTCGCTGTCCAGGTGGAGGACACGGCGCTCATTCCGCACCTGGAGGCGGCGCGAGCTCGACTGCAGGTTTTGCACGCGGGGGAGGGGCAGGGGCAGGAGCGGGCACGACAGACAGGACGGCAGCAGCGGCGGGATCAGGAGGGGGGGAGAGGCAGGCGGGTGAGGAGGGAGAGAGGCAGGGGGCGGAGGAGGAGCAGGAGGGGCAGCAGCGGCGGTTCGGCAGGGAGGATCAGCAGCAGCAGCAGCAGCAGCAGCAGCAGCAGCCGCAGCAGCAGCAGCAGCAACAGCAGCAGGGCACGGGGGAGAGCCGGCGGGAGGAGGAGCAGCAGCAGCAGCGGCAGGGTGGCGGAGAGGGGCAGCAGCGGCGCGCGGGGGAGAGGGGCAGGTACAGCAGCCGCTGGGAGCTCAGGCAGGGCCGCAGCAGGGGCCCAGGCAGGACAGCAGCAGGGGACAGGGGACGGGCTCTTGGGCAGGGCACCGCCGAGGCGTGTGCGTTTCGCGCGCGAGGCGGTAGGAGAGGCGCACGCGGAGGGGAGGACAGGCGAGGGTGGGCTAGAGGGGTCGGTAGTAGGCGGGGGTATAGGAGGGACGGAGGGCGGGAGGGGAGGGGGGCGGGAGGGAGAGAGGAGATGGCGGAAGGGGCGGGGGTGGCAGGGGGAGTGGGGGAGGGGAGAGCGGGAGGGAGGAGAGGGAGGGTGAGAGGGGGAGTTGGGAGGGGGACCACGACGACCAGAGGAGGGACATCAGGGGACCAGACAGAGCAGCAGCCCGCGCAGCAGCAGCAGACGCCAGCCGCTCGCACAGGCCGCATAGGGGCACCCGCCCGCATTCCCGACCTCACCTGCAGGGCGCCGCGAGATGCTTTGATGGTGATTGTAGACGTCTCGGTGGCAGACCCACAGCGGGAGGGGAATGCGCAGTTCAGGCGGATGGCACCCACTCAGATTGGCGGCGCAGCAGCTAGGCGGGTGCAGGACAAGCTGCGACACTGGAGGCCGGTGTTACAGGGGTTGCAGCCGGATCCAGAGTTTTACGCCTGCGTAGTGGAGACTTTTGGGTGCCTGAGTGAGCCACTGCGGCAGTTCCTAGGGCTGTGTGCATCGCGGACAGCACGGCGGAGGAGAGATTCAGGGGCAGGGGATGACGGGTCGGCACGGATATTTGAGACGAGCCTCACTACGCGTCTCTCCGTGGCACTGCAGCGCGCGCAGGCAAATGTGATCATGCAGCATGCAGTGCGGCAGCTGGGCGGCTCCGACAATGGATGGATGCCAGCGCCTGTACCTTTGGGCGCTGGGCAGGGGAGTTGGCACCACATCACAGGGTGCTTCGAGAGTGCAGCAGATATGCAGTACATGTATGATGCATATGTGTAGAAAAACATATATAGGCCGTGCTTGAGACGCTGTGCCCGCGCTGTGCGCGTGGGCTGTTGTTTTGTTAGGTCCCAGGATGTCCCTTTGATATAGTCACACCCCCCCTCCCCTCTTCCCCTCTTCTCTTTCTCTCCTCTATCTCGCTCTCTTCTCCCCCACTCTTTCTGCTACCTTCTTCCTTCCACTATCTTCTCTTTCTTTCCTTCTCTATCTCTTCTCTCTCTCTTTTTTTCTTCTATACCTCTAAACGCTACTATGTCATAATAGCGCAACGCTCATGCCGAAAATCTCATATTTGGCTTTAGAATTGCTATATGACTTGTAACCCTCGTTATTTTTAATGAGAAAACTGCTCTCGCCCACTGGCGCTTAGCTGCGGAGTTCTGATGGGATCCGGCGTAGTAGCCAAGGTATGATCGTACCACGTGCAGTCCTGTCCGCGGTCCGCTTCCCACTCCTCCCCTGATGCAGCTCCCCTCTTTATAGTCACATCCGCGGTCGTGCCCGCAAGAGGCTCGCCATCTCGCTGGGGGCGGAATGGACGCCCATACGTAGTCGCGCTCCGTGGCGTCCTATGCAGAGAGCGGCCCTCCGCAGAGCGGCGCGACATCGCCGCCCGGGCGGTTCGGAGAAGAATCCTCCTTTCTTTTTCCCACTGCCCCCTCCCGGGCACGGGAGCAGGCAGAAATGGGTACGACACGAGGACTTCCCGGGAGGTCACCCTGCCCAGAACTGCTCTCGCCCACTGGCGCTACGCTGCGGAGTTCTGATGGGATCCGGCGTAGTAGCCAAGGTATGATCGTACCACGTGCAATCCTGTCCGCGGTCCGCTTCCCACTCCTCCCCCGAGGCAGCTCCCCTCTTTATAGTCACATCCGCGAACGTGCCCGCAAGAGGCTCGCCATCTCGCTGGGGGCGGAATGGACGCCCATACGTAGTCGCGCTCCGTGGCGTCCTATGCAGAGAGCGGCCCTCCGCAGAGCGGCGCGACATCGCCGCCCGGGCGGTTCGGAGAAGAATCCTCCTTTCTTTTTCCCACTGCCCCCTCCCGGGCACGGGAGCAGGCAGAAATGGGTACGACACGAGGACTTCCCGGGAGGTCACCCTGCCCAGTACTGCTCTCGCCCACTGGCGCTACGCTGCGGAGTTCTGATGGGATCCGGCGTAGTAGCCAAGGTATGATCGTACCACGTGCAGTCCTGTCCGCGGTCCGCTTCCCACTCCTCCCCCGAGGCAGCTCCCCTCTTTATAGTCACATCCGCGGTCGTGCCCGCAAGAGGCTCGCCATCTCGCTGGGGGCGGAATGGACGCCCATACGTAGTCGCGCTCCGTGGCGTCCTATGCAGAGAGCGGCCCTCCGCAGAGCGGCGCGACATCGCCGCCCGGGCGGTTCGGAGAAGAATCCTCCTTTCTTTTTCCCACTGCCCCCTCCCGGGCACGGGAGCAGGCAGAAATGGGTACGACACGAGGACTTCCCGGGAGGTCACCCTGCCCAGAACTGCTCTCGCCCACTGGCGCTTAGCAGGGGCTTCACCAGCGGCGCAGGGCCCTCGCCGTGGGCTACAACCCAGGGCTATGGGCGGGGCGGCCCGAGCCTTGGCGTTTTTGGCGGACCCCTGTACACCCGAGCCAATGATCGGGACGCAGTCTCACCACTCCCTCTCCCCCCACACCCTCCCCTTACAGCCGAGTGTGCCCCACGAGGCGGCCGCCGAGGATGGCTCGGACAATGATGGCCGCTCGCCGGATCTATCTTGGTCGACTCAACCCTTCCATGCTCTCCCTCATCAGCCCTCGCGCCGGCGCCAGGAGCACAAACAACAGCCGGGCAGGTTGCTCCCTCCCCCTCCCCACCCACGCAGGCTGTCGCGCCGGACGCCTCGACCTGGGTAGCACAAGGAGGGGCGGCTCTTGCCCAACCCCCCTCGTCAGTCCGCCCCCAACCCTGTTCCACCCCAGGTGCCTCCCGCCCGGCACAGGGCACACACCCTGTCGGCCACATGGGCGCTTCCCATAGGAACGGTGAGCGGGGTGCACCCCCGGCAAGGGGGAGCAACCCGAATCAACTCCCTCTCGGCCCTCGCCGTCTCACCCCGGCTGATCCCACTTCCCAAGCCCCACAGCTAAGCTTCGGGCAAGGCGGGGGTCCCTCGGCGCCCACTCTGCTTCCTTTCCAGGCCGTGGGCCCTACCTTGCCCGCGTCCCGCCCCCCCCCTCCCTCTCCCACACATCCCACCCGCCCCCTTTCCCCGGCAATCCAGCCGGAACTCCCCTCGCGCCCTTTCGTGCAGCCCCCAGGTTTCATGTCCCGCACGGCAGGCGACCACGGGAGTGCCTCCCTCTTGGGCCCTCCCTTGTCACTTCCGTCTCACACACCCTCCAGCCCAGCGCTGGGGCACCCACCCTTCCCACCCCCTCCATTGAGCGTCCCACCCACGCTTAACCCTTACCCTACTGCCCAACCACCTCTCTTGCCCTGCCCCCCCACTCCCGCCCGGCCCATCAGCGCGAACAGGGGCGAGGCGAGGGCGGCCCCCCCATCTCACCCTCCCCCTTCCTGCCCCACACACTCCTTGCCCGTCAGTATTCAGGTGGTCGCAGCGAGCCACCCATCCGCGATGGACGTCGACAAAACAGGAGTAGGGGACCTGCATGATGTCTCCTCCCAACCCTACATCCCCCCTTACCGTCGCTCCGCACAGGCAGCGATATCGGCAGACGCCCAGGGGGAAGGGGACGGGGAAGGTGTCGGGGGAGGGCGGGGCATTGCGGACGGTGCTGCCGATTCCACCACCGCCACCACCCCTCACTTTCTCCCCCTGTCCCCATCTGCACCCGCCCCAGGGCAGGCCGCCATCCATGCGCAGGCTAGCCCATCGCGGCAAGCGGCCATCGGCGGCCACACCCCCTCACCCTCCCAGCTGCCCCATTCTCACACTCCTCACCCACAGCAGGGGGCGGTCACACGGCAGCCGCTGATTGGACAGTTTGCCCAACCCCACACAGGTCGCCGGAAGAAGGGCAAGGGCACGGGGACACCCGGGGCAGCCCGGCGCTCGGAGCAGCCGGACACGACTCCACCCTCTGCTGGCGTGCAGCCCTTACCATCCACCACCCCTCAGGCGACCCCATCATTGCCCCCGGCCCGCCACCCACTGCCCTCCCATAACCAGGATGGCGAGCTTCGGACGGTCTCCCTCCCTCACCCCACCCAGGCCCCACTCCCCTGTCACCCCCCCATCCCGCCCCTGGCCCCCCACCAGACAGTCGCCGCCGATGCCCCATCCGCGATGGAAATCGAACCGGCGGTGGAAGAGGGGTCGTTAGCCTCTCGCAAGCAAGCCTATATCCCCCCCCAGCGTCGGTCCCCACCACCCGCTTCTTTGTCCCCCTCCGGTCCACAACCTCCGACCCAGGCCAGGTCCCACGGTGGTTCGCCCACCACGACCAACCAGCCTGCCCTGCTCCCCCTACCCACAGGCGGACAGTCGCAGGGGGCAGATGGGGAGACGGAGGCGGCAGTTGCCGACCTTCTCAGGATATGGGACGCGTCCGCCACCCCCTCTGCGCCCGCTTGTCCGGGTCGGGTGGGGGGGGGCACCGTGGACCCTGCTCCAGACATCTCCCATGCCCCCCCTTCCCCCCCGTCCACCGCCCTCACACCGGAGCGCATGGTGATCGATGACTCCGACGCGGCCCCCGACCACCCCCTCTGCCCAGACGCATCCACTGCTCCAGCTGCCCACACCCCAGCTCCTACGTCCCCCGGCGAGGCCACTGAGCTAGCCTGCCATCCAGACGCATGCCCCGCCCTAGCCACTGTCCCCTTGGTCGTACCATCCTCACCCACGCCCGCGCATCCCGCCGTCGCTCCTCCCCCCGGCCATTGCCTTGCCCGCCCCAGACGCACGGCCCGCCCCCCACTTGGGCCACCGACCTCGGACAGGGGCCCATCGAAGAGGCGGTCGTCGGCGCTGATAGCTCGGAGAGCACGATGCCAGTCCCCCCGCACGACACAGCGGTGCCGACAGGAGGACTAGCGGTCACGTGTCCTACCTGCCGGAGCACCTTGGTGAGCAGCCACGCTCTTGCTCTCCATGCACCCCATTGCCAGCCCGCCGATGCTCTACGCAGGGCGGAGGCCCTGCAGGATGCCACCTCTTCCCCTCCCTCATTCAGCGAGCCACGCGCCTCCGTCGTCACATTCTCGGACGTCCAGTGGTCGTCCTTGGATGCGGTCGATTGGACGGATTATTTCTCACCGAGACGCATGCATGCTCGCCCGCTCCGGCGTATCCCGCCGAGGGTTCGCGGGGGGTACGTGGATGTCCTCTGCGCGATCTTGCAGCGCATCAGCCAGCACCCCAGGGCGGGCGGGCCGACGTTTCTGCTGTTGGCCATCCCGACCCTCCTCCTCACGCCCGCTACACCACCTGCACGATCACATACGGCGGCCATCACTGCGCGCATTGCGCGCTTCCTTGGTGGAGATTGGGACGCCCTCATAGCAGAGGCGCTCCACCGCCGCACACCCCTCGCGGCATGCACGACACGCCGCGCCCGCGCCGCGACTCCGACGCCTGACGAGCGCCGCATTGCCCGTTGCCTCCGCCTGGCAGCGTGCAATGAGACGTCACGTGCTTGTGCGGCCTTGGAGTCGGCAGAGGCGGCCCCGGACGGAGATCAGACGGTGCACCGCCTACGGGCGAAGCACCCTTGCGCGGAGCGCCCCATCCCAGCATGGGTGGCCTCCTTCCGGGATGCAGCCCTGGTCCTGAGCATTGAGCATCTGCGCAGGGCCATTTTCACCGCTCCGAGGGGCTCTTCGGGAGGACCTTCGGGATGGGTGGCCGAGCACTTCCGCGACACCTTCTTGGCCTTCCCGAAGGCCCTCCCTACCTTGCTTGCTGTCTACCAGCAGTGGCTCCGGGGCGACTGCGCCCCGGCCGCACTTCCCATGCTGGCATCATCCACCCTCGTCGCGCTCTCCAAGCCGAACATGGACGTTCGGCCGATAGCCATAGGCGAGGTCCTTGCGCGCCTACTCCAGCGGGCGGCATGCCTGCAGTTGCGCGAGCCGATGGCTCGAGTCTTTCTACCATCACAGCAGTTCGGGGTCGGGGTGACCTGCGGTACTGAGCTGGTCGTTAGGGGCGTCCGTCGCGGCAGGGCGGACCACCCGGACTGGGTGGTCGTCGAGCTCGACGTGGCGAACGCCTTTAACTCGTATCACCGCGATCGCTTGTTCGAGGCACTGCGAGCGAGCTCCGAGTTTCGCTGCCTCATCCCTTTCGTTGCCCTTTTCTACGGCACGCCATCCTCGCTGTTCTTTCGGACCGGGCGAGGAGTCACCACCATCCGCTCAGAGCGAGGATCTCGTCAGGGCGACCCTCTGAGCCCATTTCTCTTTGCCCTGACACAGAGGCTGGCACTGGAGCCAGTGCTGGCGGACGGGGACGTGCAGCTGTGGTCATACGCGGATGACACGTACGTCCTGGGCACACCAGAGAGGGTGTTGCAGAGCTTCACTGCCATTCAGAGGCGCTTGGGCGAGCTGGGCCTCTCGGTCCAGCCGCACAAGTGCCTGGTCTACCCAGCGGCGTCCACACGACCGGAGGAGTTGGCAGGCTTCACCGCCCTCGGCCTCGATGTCGCGCGCCGGGGTTTGACGGTTGCGGGGGTGCCTGTCGGCACGGAGGATTTCGTCCACACGAGACTCAGGGAGCGCCTGGAGCGGATGGCCCGAGTGCTGCCGTGGCTGCCTAGGTTGCGTGACCCCCAGGTGGCTGCGCACCTGCTCTCAGCATGCGTCAGCACGCGCCCTCAGTACCTAGCGCGCACGGTCCCGCCCACACAGGCGGTGCGCTCCATCTTCGCGCGCTGGGACGATGGCCTCGGCGAGGCCTTCCAGCGGCTATTCGTCGCGGGCACCTGGAGCGGAGGAGGAGAGATACGCGGCGCGGCCTTGGACCAGGCATTTCTGCCCATTAGGCTGGGCGGATTCGGCATCCGCCGCATGGCGCGCGCGGCGCCAGCGAGCTACCTCTGCTCCTGGGCGCAGTGCGCCCCCATCCTCTGCTCCCTCCCACAGATCGGTGAGTCCTTCAGACGGGCGCTCGCGGCGGATGACCCCGCAGGGATCGATCCCCACATCGCGACGGCTTTGGCAGACCTCCCACCGTCAGTCCGGGCCTTGCTGCCACCCCTGTCCTCTTGCATCTCGAGCGCGCCGGACGGTCTGTTTTCTGAGGTGAGTCGGCACCTAGAGGCGGCGGCATTAGAGTCCGTTCGTGGACGTCACACTGACCCTTTGCATCTTGCCCGTTTGACATCCCTTCAGGGCGCAGATGCAGGCGCGTGGCTCACGGCGGTCCCTTATGCAGATCCACTGCGCATCCCGGAGGCGCAGTGGCAGGTGGCTTCATGTTTTCGCCTTGGTCTGTCTATCCCCCAGTTAGCCCTTACAGGTCATTGCTCGTGCGGACGGGAGATCGAGGACATGTCGGTGCCCCACCACGTCGTACGCTGTCAGCACTACCACGTCACCACGACCGTCCACAACGCCGTGAAGTACGTCCTCCGCGACATCGCGCGCGAGGCGGGTTTCGCGGTCAGGGTGGAGGACACGGCGCTCATCCCACACCTGGAGGAGGTGCGACGGCGCTTAACAGCCCAGCAGCAGCGGGAGGGGGCACAGGCGGGAGGGCCTACGCTGGTACAGGGACGGACTCGGACAGGACGGGGGGCACAGAGGGCCCAGGGAGGGGAGGAGGGACTGCAGGGAGGGGGGAGGGACAGCAGGGAGGGGGGAGGGACAGCAGGGAGGGGGGAGGGACAGCAGGGTGGGGGGGAGGGACAGCAAGGAGGGGGGAGGGGCAGCAGGGTGGGGGGGAGGGACACGAGGGAGGGGGGGAGCACCAGGACAGCAGGGAGTGTGGGGACTGCCGGGACGGTCGGGACAGCAGGCACGGCTGGTGCCGCAGACGCGGGGGACAGAGGCGGGAGTCCTTGGACAGGGGCCACGGCCACAGGGACAGCCCGTTTCACACGGTAGGACGGTACAGCCGCAGCAGCTGCAGCTGAGGGAGGGCCAGGGGAGGCGCCTGGGGCGAGGGAGACGGGGGGCTCAGGAAGGGGGAAGGGCGGATGGGGCTCGGGGGGAAAGGACTCAGGGTACCGCAGGAGAGGGGGGGGCAGCCCGACCACAGGGTGGTGGGGGGGAGGAGATCGAGGAGATAGTCATGGTCGAGGGAGGGGGTCAGATAGCAGGGGACCGAGCACGGGACGGGCCAGAGGCAGCTAGAGGGGCCAGAGGGGGTGTGGAGCTTGATCCCCGCCAGGGGACAGGGGCACAGGAGGGCGAGAGAGTGGCACGGGGAGGGGGGATAGCAGGGGGGACGGGGGGGGGCGAGGGAGTGGGGAGGACGGGAGGAGCGGGGCAGGTAGATGGAGAGGGTCTGGGGGAGGGGATAGGAGAGGCAGGTGGGTTGGGAGGGGTAGGGGCAAGGGAAAGGGAAGGGAGGGTGAGAGAGGAGGATGAGGGGGGGACAATGGCACAAGGAGGAGGGGGACCAGGGGACACGACTAGGCAGCAGCCCACACTGCAGCACAGCACAGCCGGACGCGCAGGCCGCGCAGGAGCACCCGCACGCATCCCCGACCTCACATGCCGCGACGCTGAGAAGGCACTCATGATTATTATAGACGTGTCGATAGCGGATCCACAGCGGGGTGGGAACGCACAGTTTCGGCGAGCGGCATCCACACAGCGGGGGGTGGCGGCGACGAGGCGGGTGCAGGAGAAGATCAGGGACTGGCGGCCGGCCTTGGTAGGGGTGCAGCCGGAGCCGATGTTCTATGCGTGCGTTGCTGAGACTTTCGGGCACTTGAGCGTGCCACTGCGAGATTTTCTGGGGCTCTGCTCACAGCGCATAGCGACGCAGCGGCGGGACGCGGGTAGTGGGGAGGAGGCATCGGCCGGATCTTTGAGTGCGCTCTCACCACGCGAGTTTCAGTGGCGCTGCAGCGTGCGCAGGCGAACATTATCACACAGCATGCAGTGCGACAGCTGGGAGAGTCGGACGATGCATGGATGCCGATACCGGTACCGCTTGGCGCAGGCAGCTGGAGCGGACATCACATCAGTGGCTGCTTTGACAGTGTGGCCGATATGCAGTACCTGTTTGATGGCTATGTGTAGATGAAAACAAGAGTAGGCTGTGCTTGAAACGCTGTGTCTGCGCTGTAGGCGCGGGTTGCTGCTTTGTCGTGTCCCTTGGACCCCTCCCTCCTTACAGTCACACCCCTCCTCTCTTCCACCTCTCTCACCTCCCCCTTTCTTTTCCCTTACTCTTATCTTTCTTGATCCTCCTACTTCTTCTATCCTTCTCATTCTTTCCCTCTCTTTCTACCTTCCCTTCTCTTCTTTTCCTCTCTACTTTCTCTTCTCTTCTTTCCCTTCTCTTCCTAACTTCCAAAAACATTACTGTGGTCGTATAGCGTAACATTCATGCCGAAATTTCCAACTTCGGTTTCATATTGGCTATATGACTTGTAACTCTCTTTGTTATTAATAAAATAACTGCTCTCGCCCACTGGCGCTTAGCTGCGGAGTTCTGATGGGATCCGGCGTAGTAGCCAAGGTATGATCGTACCACGTGCAGTCCTGTCCGCGGTCCGCTTCCCACTCCTCCCCCGAGGCAGCTCCCCTCTTTATAGTCACATCCGCGGTCGTGCCCGCAAGAGGCTCGCCATCTCGCTGGGGGCGGAATGGACGCCCATACGTAGTCGCGCTCCGTGGCGTCCTATGCAGAGAGCGGCCCTCCGCAGAGCGGCGCGACATCGCCGCCCGGGCGGTTCGGAGAAGAATCCTCCTTTCTTTTTCCCACTGCCCCCTCCCGGGCACGGGAGCAGGCAGAAATGGGTACGACACGAGGACTTCCCGGGAGGTCACCCTGCCCAGACTGCTCTCGCCCACTGGCGCTAGCTGCGGAGTTCTGATGGGATCCGGCGTAGTAGCCAAGGTATGATCGTACCACGTGCAGTCCTGTCCGCGGTCCGCTTCCCACTCCTCCCCCGATGCAGCTCCCCTCTTATAGTCACATCCGCGCGTGCCCGCAAGAGGCTCGCCATCTCGCTGGGGCGGAATGGACGCCCATACGTAGTCGCGCTCCGTGGCGTCCTATGCAGAGAGCGGCCTCCGCAGAGCGGCGCGACATCGCCGCCCGGGCGGTTCGGAGAAGAATCCTCCTTTCTTTTCCCACTGCCCCTCCCGGGCACGGGAGCAGGCAGAAATGGGTACGACACGAGGACTTCCCGGGAGGTCACCCTGCCCAGTACTGCTCTCGCCCACTGGCGCTACGCTGCGGAGTTCTGATGGGATCCGGCGTAGTAGCCAAGGTATGATCGTACCACGTGCAGTCCGTCCGCGGTCCGCTTCCACTCCTCCCCCGAGCAGCTCCCCTTTATAGTCACATCCGCGGTCGTGCCCGCAAGAGGCTCGCCATCTCGCTGGGGGCGGAATGGACGCCCATACGTAGTCGCGCTCCGTGGCGTCCTATGCAGAGAGCGGCCCTCCGCAGAGCGGCGCGACATCGCCGCCCGGGCGGTTCGGAGAAGAATCCTCCTTTCTTTTTCCCACTGCCCCCTCCCGGGCACGGGAGCAGGCAGAAATGGGTACGACACGAGGACTTCCCGGGAGGTCACCCTGCCCAGAACTGCTCTCGCCCACTGGCGCTTAGCTGCGGAGTTCTGATGGGATCCGGCGTAGTAGCCAAGGTATGATCGTACCACGTGCAGTCCTGTCCGCGGTCCGCTTCCCACTCCTCCCCCGATGCAGCTCCCCTCTTTATAGTCACATCCGCGAACGTGCCCGCAAGAGGCTCGCCATCTCGCTGGGGGCGGAATGGACGCCCATACGTAGTCGCGCTCCGTGGCGTCCTATGCAGAGAGCGGCCCTCCGCAGAGCGGCGCGACATCGCCGCCCGGGCGGTTCGGAGAAGAATCCTCCTTTCTTTTTCCCACTGCCCCCTCCCGGGCACGGGAGCAGGCAGAAATGGGTACGACACGAGGACTTCCCGGGAGGTCACCCTGCCCAGTACTGCTCTCGCCCACTGGCGCTACGCTGCGGAGTTCTGATGGGATCCGGCGTAGTAGCCAAGGTATGATCGTACCACGTGCAGTCCTGTCCGCGGTCCGCTTCCCACTCCTCCCCCGAGGCAGCTCCCCTCTTTATAGTCACATCCGCGGTCGTGCCCGCAAGAGGCTCGCCATCTCGCTGGGGGCGGAATGGACGCCCATACGTAGTCGCGCTCCGTGGCGTCCTATGCAGAGAGCGGCCCTCCGCAGAGCGGCGCGACATCGCCGCCCGGGCGGTTCGGAGAAGAATCCTCCTTTCTTTTTCCCACTGCCCCCTCCCGGGCACGGGAGCAGGCAGAAATGGGTACGACACGAGGACTTCCCGGGAGGTCACCCTGCCCAGAACTGCTCTCGCCCACTGGCGCTACGCTGCGGAGTTCTGATGGGATCCGGCGTAGTAGCCAAGGTATGATCGTACCACGTGCATCCTGTCCGCGGTCCGCTTCCCACTCCTCCCCCGAGGCAGCTCCCCTCTTTATAGTCACATCCGCGAACGTGCCCGCAAGAGGCTCGCCATCTCGCTGGGGGCGGAATGGACGCCCATACGTAGTCGCGCTCCGTGGCGTCCTATGCAGAGAGCGGCCCTCCGCAGAGCGGCGCGACATCGCCGCCCGGGCGGTTCGGAGAAGAATCCTCCTTTCTTTTTCCCACTGCCCCCTCCCGGGCACGGGAGCAGGCAGAAATGGGTACGACACGAGGACTTCCCGGGAGGTCACCCTGCCCAGTACTGCTCTCGCCCACTGGCGCTAGCTGCGGAGTTCTGATGGGATCCGGCGTAGTAGCCAAGGTATGATCGTACCACGTGCAGTCCTGTCCGCGGTCCGCTTCCCACTCCTCCCCCGAGGCAGCTCCCCTCTTTATAGTCACATCCGCGGTCGTGCCCGCAAGAGGCTCGCCATCTCGCTGGGGGCGGAATGGACGCCCATACGTAGTCGCGCTCCGTGGCGTCCTATGCAGAGAGCGGCCCTCCGCAGAGCGGCGCGACATCGCCGCCCGGGCGGTTCGGAGAAGAATCCTCCTTTCTTTTTCCCACTGCCCCCTCCCGGGCACGGGAGCAGGCAGAAATGGGTACGACACGAGGACTTCCCGGGAGGTCACCCTGCCCAGTACTGCTCTCGCCCACTGGCGCTACGCTGCGGAGTTCTGATGGGATCCGGCGTAGTAGCCAAGGTATGATCGTACCACGTGCAGTCCTGTCCGCGGTCCGCTTCCCACTCCTCCCCCGAGGCAGCTCCCCTCTTTATAGTCACATCCGCGGTCGTGCCCGCAAGAGGCTCGCCATCTCGCTGGGGGCGGAATGGACGCCCATACGTAGTCGCGCTCCGTGGCGTCCTATGCAGAGAGCGGCCCTCCGCAGAGCGGCGCGACATCGCCGCCCGGGCGGTTCGGAGAAGAATCCTCCTTTCTTTTTCCCACTGCCCCCTCCCGGGCACGGGAGCAGGCAGAAATGGGTACGACACGAGGACTTCCCGGGAGGTCACCCTGCCCAGAACTGCTCTCGCCCACTGGCGCTACGCTGCGGAGTTCTGATGGATCCGGCGTAGTAGCCAAGGTATGATCGTACCACGTGCAGTCCTGTCCGCGGTCCGCTTCCCACTCCTCCCCCGAGCAGCTCCCCTCTTTATAGTCACATCCGCGAACGTGCCCGCAAGAGGCTCGCCATCTCGCTGGGGGCGGAATGGACGCCCATACGTAGTCGCGCTCCGTGGCGTCCTATGCAGAGAGCGGCCCTCCGCAGAGCGGCGCGACATCGCCGCCCGGGCGGTTCGGAGAAGAATCCTCCTTTCTTTTTCCCACTGCCCCCTCCCGGGCACGGGAGCAGGCAGAAATGGGTACGACACGAGGACTTCCCGGGAGGTCACCCTGCCCAGTACTGCTCTCGCCCACTGGCGCTTAGCTGCGGAGTTCTGATGGGATCCGGCGTAGTAGCCAAGGTATGATCGTACCACGTGCAGTCCTGTCCGCGGTCCGCTTCCCACTCCTCCCCCGATGCAGCTCCCCTCTTTATAGTCACATCCGCGAACGTGCCCGCAAGAGGCTCGCCATCTCGCTGGGGGCGGAATGGACGCCCATACGTAGTCGCGCTCCGTGGCGTCCTATGCAGAGAGCGGCCCTCCGCAGAGCGGCGCGACATCGCCGCCCGGGCGGTTCGGAGAAGAATCCTCCTTTCTTTTTCCCACTGCCCCCTCCCGGGCACGGGAGCAGGCAGAAATGGGTACGACACGAGGACTTCCCGGGAGGTCACCCTGCCCAGTACTGCTCTCGCCCACTGGCGCTACGCTGCGGAGTTCTGATGGGATCCGGCGTAGTAGCCAAGGTATGATCGTACCACGTGCAGTCCTGTCCGCGGTCCGCTTCCCACTCCTCCCCCGAGGCAGCTCCCCTCTTTATAGTCACATCCGCGGTCGTGCCCGCAAGAGGCTCGCCATCTCGCTGGGGGCGGAATGGACGCCCATACGTAGTCGCGCTCCGTGGCGTCCTATGCAGAGAGCGGCCCTCCGCAGAGCGGCGCGACATCGCCGCCCGGGCGGTTCGGAGAAGAATCCTCCTTTCTTTTTCCCACTGCCCCCTCCCGGGCACGGGAGCAGGCAGAAATGGGTACGACACGAGGACTTCCCGGGAGGTCACCCTGCCCAGAACTGCTCTCGCCCACTGGCGCTTAGCTGCGGAGTTCTGATGGGATCCGGCGTAGTAGCCAAGGTATGATCGTACCACGTGCAGTCCTGTCCGCGGTCCGCTTCCCACTCCTCCCCCGAGGCAGCTCCCCTCTTTATAGTCACATCCGCGGTCGTGCCCGCAAGAGGCTCGCCATCTCGCTGGGGGCGGAATGGACGCCCATACGTAGTCGCGCTCCGTGGCGTCCTATGCAGAGAGCGGCCCTCCGCAGAGCGGCGCGACATCGCCGCCCGGGCGGTTCGGAGAAGAATCCTCCTTTCTTTTTCCCACTGCCCCCTCCCGGGCACGGGAGCAGGCAGAAATGGGTACGACACGAGGACTTCCCGGGAGGTCACCCTGCCCAGTACTGCTCTCGCCCACTGGCGCTTAGCTGCGGAGTTCTGATGGGATCCGGCGTAGTAGCCAAGGTATGATCGTACCACGTGCAGTCCTGTCCGCGGTCCGCTTCCCACTCCTCCCCCGAGGCAGCTCCCCTCTTTATAGTCACATCCGCGGTCGTGCCCGCAAGAGGCTCGCCATCTCGCTGGGGGCGGAATGGACGCCCATACGTAGTCGCGCTCCGTGGCGTCCTATGCAGAGAGCGGCCCTCCGCAGAGCGGCGCGACATCGCCGCCCGGGCGGTTCGGAGAAGAATCCTCCTTTCTTTTTTCCCACTGCCCCCTCCCGGGCACGGGAGCAGGCAGAAATGGGTACGACACGAGGACTTCCCGGGAGGTCACCCTGCCCATACTGCTCTCGCCCACTGGCGCTACGCTGCGGAGTTCTGATGGGATCCGGCGTAGTAGCCAAGGTATGATCGTACCACGTGCAGTCCTGTCCGCGGTCCGCTTCCCACTCCTCCCCCGAGGCAGCTCCCCTCTTTATAGTCACATCCGCGGTCGTGCCCGCAAGAGGCTCGCCATCTCGCTGGGGGCGGAATGGACGCCCATACGTAGTCGCGCTCCGTGGCGTCCTATGCAGAGAGCGGCCCTCCGCAGAGCGGCGCGACATCGCCGCCCGGGCGGTTCGGAGAAGAATCCTCCTTTCTTTTTCCCACTGCCCCCTCCCGGGCACGGGAGCAGGCAGAAATGGGTACGACACGAGGACTTCCCGGGAGGTCACCCTGCCCAGTACTGCTCTCGCCCACTGGCGCTACGCTGCGGAGTTCTGATGGGATCCGGCGTAGTAGCCAAGGTATGATCGTACCACGTGCAGTCCTGTCCGCGGTCCGCTTCCCACTCCTCCCCCGAGGCAGCTCCCCTCTTTATAGTCACATCCGCGGTCGTGCCCGCAAGAGGCTCGCCATCTCGCTGGGGGCGGAATGGACGCCCATACGTAGTCGCGCTCCGTGGCGTCCTATGCAGAGAGCGGCCCTCCGCAGAGCGGCGCGACATCGCCGCCCGGGCGGTTCGGAGAAGAATCCTCCTTTCTTTTTCCCACTGCCCCCTCCCGGGCACGGGAGCAGGCAGAAATGGGTACGACACGAGGACTTCCCGGGAGGTCACCCTGCCCAGTACTGCTCTCGCCCACTGGCGCTACGCTGCGGAGTTCTGATGGGATCCGGCGTAGTAGCCAAGGTATGATCGTACCACGTGCAGTCCTGTCCGCGGTCCGCTTCCCACTCCTCCCCCGAGCAGCTCCCCTCTTTATAGTCACATCCGCGGTCGTGCCCGCAAGAGGCTCGCCATCTCGCTGGGGGCGGAATGGACGCCCATACGTAGTCGCGCTCCGTGGCGTCCTATGCAGAGAGCGGCCCTCCGCAGAGCGGCGCGACATCGCCGCCCGGGCGGTTCGGAGAAGAATCCTCCTTTCTTTTTCCCACTGCCCCCTCCCGGGCACGGGAGCAGGCAGAAATGGGTACGACACGAGGACTTCCCGGGAGGTCACCCTGCCCAGTACTGCTCTCGCCCACTGGCGCTACGCTGCGGAGTTCTGATGGGATCCGGCGTAGTAGCCAAGGTATGATCGTACCACGTGCAGTCCTGTCCGCGGTCCGCTTCCCACTCCTCCCCCGATGCAGCTCCCCTCTTTATAGTCACATCCGCGGTCGTGCCCGCAAGAGGCTCGCCATCTCGCTGGGGGCGGAATGGACGCCCATACGTAGTCGCGCTCCGTGGCGTCCTATGCAGAGAGCGGCCCTCCGCAGAGCGGCGCGACATCGCCGCCCGGGCGGTTCGGAGAAGAATCCTCCTTTCTTTTTCCCACTGCCCCCTCCCGGGCACGGGAGCAGGCAGAAATGGGTACGACACGAGGACTTCCCGGGAGGTCACCCTGCCCAGTACTGCTCTCGCCCACTGGCGCTACGCTGCGGAGTTCTGAAGTGATCCGGCGTAGTAGCCAAGGTATGATCGTACCACGTGCAGTCCTGTCCGCGGTCCGCTTCCCACTCCTCCCCCGAGGCAGCTCCCCTCTTTATAGTCACATCCGCGAACGTGCCCGCAAGAGGCTCGCCATCTCGCTGGGGGCGGAATGGACGCCCATACGTAGTCGCGCTCCGTGGCGTCCTATGCAGAGAGCGGCCCTCCGCAGAGCGGCGCGACATCGCCGCCCGGGCGGTTCGGAGAAGAATCCTCCTTTCTTTTTCCCACTGCCCCCTCCCGGGCACGGGAGCAGGCAGAAATGGGTACGACACGAGGACTTCCCGGGAGGTCACCCTGCCCAGTACTGCTCTCGCCCACTGGCGCTACGCTGCGGAGTTCTGATGGGATCCGGCGTAGTAGCCAAGGTATGATCGTACCACGTGCAAGTCCTGTCCGCGGTCCGCTTCCCACTCCTCCCCCGATGCAGCTCCCCTCTTTATAGTCACATCCGCGGTCGTGCCCGCAAGAGGCTCGCCATCTCGCTGGGGGCGGAATGGACGCCCATACGTAGTCGCGCTCCGTGGCGTCCTATGCAGAGAGCGGCCCTCCGCAGAGCGGCGCGACATCGCCGCCCGGGCGGTTCGGAGAAGAATCCTCCTTTCTTTTTCCCACTGCCCCCTCCCGGGCACGGGAGCAGGCAGAAAATGGGTACGACACGAGGACTTCCCGGGAGGTCACCCTGCCCAGTACTGCTCTCGCCCACTGGCGCTTAGACCTTGCTTACCTACCTACCTTCCTAAGGAGCCTTCTAGCTGGTACTATTCACGTTACTATCTTATAAGCTGTTATTAGTGTTTGTATCGGAGGTGTAACGGGAGGGTATCGGCAACGGCTACGAGCGGGTGTGACGGAAGCGGCGTCGAACACGACCCTGCGGGGTCGATCGATTTTTCGCCGCCCCCTCGATCTCGCCACCGCGCCTCGGCATCCCTCGCGTCACTTCACTGTTTCATAGGAGGTTATAAGTGTTTTGTATCGGAGGTGTAACGGGAAGGTATCGGCAACGGCTAGGAGCGGGTGAGACGGAAGCGGCGGCGAACACGACCCTGCGGTGTCGAGCAAATTTTCGCCACCCCCCGTCGATCTCGCCATCCCACCCCGGCCGAGTTCCCCGTCACTCTTGCTCGCCTTCCACTCCCTCCCTTTCTCTCTCCTAGACTGCCGCGTCGCGCGTTTCTTAGCTCTCTAGTTTCTAAAGCTTAGAACCGCGCCACGCCAGCAAACCCTAATTTAGTCTCCCTGCACGGCATCGTTTTTCACGATGCCCTTTCCTCCCCCGCTAAGCGCTCGACTTTAGGTAAGCACCACGCCCCCTACCGTGCCCTTCACTCTTTTAGAGCGATTTCCTCTTCCAGAACGCCTTACTCCCCTCTGCCACCGCGCATCAATCCCCACTGCCACTTCGCGTCATTCCCTCCGCCGCCGCGCGTCATTCCCCCTCTGTCCAGCGCGCCGTTTCCCTCTCACAGTTCGACATTTCCCCCTCTGTCCAGCGGGCCGTTTCCCCCTAACTCGCCGTTTCTCCCTCCCCCCAGCTCGACATTTCCCCCTCTTCCTCTGCTCGCCGTGTGCCCTCTTCCCCTGCTCGCCGTCCTCCCTTCCCTACTCGCCGTTCCCCCAATCCCAGCTCGCCGTCCCCCCCTTTCCCTGCCCGCCGTCCCCCCCCATTTCCCTGCTCGCCGCCTCCCCCTCTCCCAGCTCGCCGTTCCCCCTTTCCCTGCTCGCCGTCCCCCTTTCCCAGCTCGCCGTTCCCCCTTTCCCAGCTCGCCGTCCCCCCCTTTCCCAGCTCGCCGTTCCCCCCTTTCCCAGCTCGCCGTCCCCCCCTTTCCCAGCTCGCCGTCCCCCCCTTTTCCCTGCCCGCCGTCCCCCCCTTTCCCTGCTCTCCGTTCCCCCCGTCCCCAGCTCGACGTCCCCCCGTTCCCAGCTCGACGTCCCCCCCTTTCCCAGCTCGCCATCCCCCCTTCCCTGCTCGGCTTACCCCCCTTCCCTGCCCGCCGTCCCCCCTTTCCCAGCTCGCCGTTCCCCCTTTCCCAGCTCGCCGTCCCCCCCCTTTCCCAGCTCGCCATCCCCCCCTTTCCCTGCTCGCCGTCCCCCCCTTTTCTCAGCTCGCCGTCCCCCTTTCCCTGCTCAACGTCCCCATTGCCCCTGCTCGCCATTTCCCCCCCTGCCTAGCTTGCCGCTTTCCCCTTTTCCCCAGCTCGCAGTTTCCCCCTCTCCCCAGCTCGCCACCTCGCCCTCTGTCCAACTCGCCGCTGCCCCTTCCCCCAGCTCGCCGCTTCCCCGGCCCCACAGCTCGCCGTTTCCCCCTGCCGCTGCCTTTCCCCACGTTGCCCGCTGCTTTTCCACCCTCGCCCGGTACTTCTCCCCCTCTGCCCGCCGCTTCCCCCCTTGCCGCTGCTTTCCCCCCTCGCCCGCTGCTCCTCCCTCTCGCCCGCTGCTGTTCCCCCATCTTTGCTCGCTGTTTCTCCCCTTGCCTCTACTCTCCCCCCCTTGCCTCTACTCTCCCTCCCTTGTCGCCGATTTTCCCCCCTTTGCCTCTTGCTTTTCCCCCCTTGTCCATGGCTTTCCCCCCCAAGCCACTGCTCTGTCCCTCCTAGCCCGCAGTTTTTCCCTCGCATGCCCGGTGTCTTTCCCCCTGTGCCGCTCATTGTCCCCCAATGCCCGGTGCTGAGCTGTTTTCCCCCACTTGCCCGCTGCTTTTCCCCCCTTGCCCGTTGCCCTTTTCCCCCTTGCCCGTTGCCTTTCCCTCCCTCGCCCTTGCTCTTCCCCCCTTACCCGCTGCTATTCCCCCCACGGACGCTGTTTCTCCCCCCTCTGCCCACTGCTCTTCCCCCTTGCCCGCTGATTTTCTCCCCCTTGCCCGTTGTTTTTCAGTCCTTGCCCCTGCCTTACCCCCCTTGCCCGCTGTTATTCCCCCTTGTCCGCTGCTTTTCCCCCCTGTTCTGCTGCTTTTCCCCCTTCGCCCGCTGCTTTTCCCCCCTTCTTTGCCCGCTGCTATTCCCCCCTTGCCCGTTGCCCCCCCTCCCTTGCCCCTGCTCTTCCCCCCTTGCCCACTGTGGCTCCCCCTTTGCCCGCCGCTTTCCCCCCCTCGCTTGCTGCTTCTCCCCCCTTGCCCGTTGCCTTTCCCACCCTTGCCCGCTGCTTTTAGCCCTTTGCCGCTGCTCTTCCCTCCTTGCTCGCTGCTTCTCCCCCCTTGCCTGTTGCTTTACCCCCTTGCCCCTGCTTCCCCCCCCCCCCTTGCCTGCTGTTATCTGCCCTTTGCCGGCTGCTTTTCCCCTGGTCCGCTGCTTCTCCCCCTTGCCCACTGCTATTCCCCTCTGGCCCGCTGCTTCTTCCCCCCTTGCCCACTATCCCCCCCATTGCCCACTGCTTCTCCCCCCCTTGCCCACTGTTTCTCCCCGATTGCCCACTGCCTTTCCCCCCTTGCCCATCACTCCTTCCCGCTTGCCCACTGCTGTTCCCCTCCTTGTCCTCTACTCTTCCCCTGTTGCCCACCGACTTTCCCCCCTAGCCCACTGATTTCCCCCCTTACTCGTTGCTCTTCGCCTCTTTTGTCCAGTGCGTTTCTCCCCTTTCCTCACTGCTCTTCCGCCCCTTGCTCTCTGACCTTCCCCTCCCTGCTCCCGCCAACTCACACGTCAGCCTCCACCCTCGTATTCTATCCTGCTTTCTTTTCCTTCCCCCCTGTTTCCCCTCCCTTCCCCCTTGTCCACTATCCCCCCCATTGCCCACTGCTTCTCCCCCCTTGCCCACTGTTTCTCCCCGATTGCCCCCTGCCTTTCTCCCCTTGCCCACTGCTAGCCGTTCCCTCCTCTGTCTAGTTCGGCATTTCCCCCTCTGCCCAGCCCGCCGTTCCCCACTCTCCCCAGGTCGCCATTTCCCCCTCAGCCCAGACTGCCACTCCCCCCCTCTCCCCAGCTTGCCATTTCCCCTCTCCCCAGCTTGCCATTTCCCCCTCTCCCCAGCTCGCCAGTCCGTCCTTGCTTCTGCCTTTCCCCCTTGACGCTGTTTCCCCCCCCCCTTGCCTCTGTTTTCCCCCACTTCCCCGGCCCGCCGCTCCCCCGCTCCCCTGCCCGCCGCTCCCCCGCCTCCCTGCCCGCAGCTCCCCCGCTTCCCTGCCAGCTGCTCCCCCCACTGTCCCTGCCTGCTGCTCACCCCACTTTTCCCTGCCCGCTGTCCCCCCGCTTCCCTACCCGTTGCTCCCCCGCTTCCCTACCTGTTGCTCACCCGCTTCCCTACCCGTTGCTCCCCCGCTTCCTGGCCCGTTGCTCTCCCCGCTTCCCTGCCCGCTGCTCCCCACATCCCAGCCCGTCGTCTCCCCAGCACGTCCCTGCCCGCCGTTCCCCCGTTCTCCGCCCGCCGTCCCCCATTCCCCTGCCCGCTGTTCCCCCAATCGCCCACCCGTTGTCCCTGACTTACCTGCTCGCCGGTCCTTCCTTGCTGCTGCTTTTCCCCCTTGCCGCTGCTATCTTCCCCCCCCCCCCCTTAGCCTCTGCTTTTCCCCACTTCACCTGCCCGCCGCTCTCCCGCTTCCCTGCCCGCTGCTCCCCGCTTCCCTGCCTGCTGCTCCCCCCACTTTCCCTGCCCACTGCTCCCCCACTTTCCCTGCCCGCTGCTCCCCGCTTCCTGCCCGCTGCTCCCGGCTTCCCCCACTCCCCCCCAGGTCTCCCCCCCTTCCCCACCAGGCTTCCCCTATACCCCCTCCAGTTTCCCCCTAGTACCTCCCTGTCTCCCCCACCCTCTTCCCGGTTCCGTGATATCTCCCCCCACTGTTTCCCAGGAGTCTGCCCTCCGCTTTCCCCATCCTTCCCCCCGTGCCCACTACTCTTCCCCCTCCTTGTCCACGGCTGTTCCCCCTCCTTGCCCACTGCTTGTCCCTACTTGCCCACTAACTCTACGCACTTACCCACACATTTTCTCTCCGGCCCACGCGTTTCCCCCCCGTGCCCATTGCTTTTCCCCCGTGCCCACTGCCATTACCCTCCTTGCCCCCCACTTTTGCCCACTATCGTTCCCCCTCACTGCCCACTGCTACTTTTCCCTGCTGCCTTCCCTCACGTGCCCGCTGCTTCTCCCCCCTTGCCGCCGCTTTTCCCCCCTTGCCCGCTGCTCT
>BQMB01002209.1:0-39352 GCA_027943415.1 Closterium sp. NIES-67 | reverse complement strand
TAAGCAAAGCGAAGCGAAGGTAAGCGAAGCTAAGCGAAGCTAAGCGAAGCGAAGCTAAGCTAAGCCAAGCTATGCGAAGCGAAGCCGAAGGCTAAGCGGAAGCGAAGCTAAGCGAAGCGAAGCTAAGCGAAGCGAAGCGAAGCTAAGCGAAGCGAAGCTAAGTGGAAGCGAACACGAAGCTAAGCGAAGCGAAGCAAACAGGGAAAGCTAAGCGAAGCGAAGCGAAGCTAATCGAAGCGAAGCGATGCGAAGCGAAGCGAAGCGATGCGAAGCGAAGCGAAGCTAAGGGAAGCTAAGGGAAGCGAAGCAAAGCGAAGCTAAGCGAAGCGAAGCGAAGCTAAGCGAAGCGAAGAGAAGCATAAAGAAGCGAAGCAAAAAGAAGCGAAGCTAAGAGAAGCAAAGCGAAGCTAAGCGCAGCGAAGCGAAGCGAAGCGCAGCGAAGCGAAGCGAAGCGAAGCTATGCGAAGCGAACCGAAGCTAAGGGAAGCGAACCGAAGCTAAGGGAAGCGAAGCGAAGCTAAGCGAAGCGAAGCGAAGCGAAGCTAAGCGAAGCGAAGCGAATCGAAGCTAAGCGAAGCTAAGCGAAGCTAAGCGAAGCGAGGCTAAGCGAAGCGAACAGGAAGCTAAGCGAAGCAAACATGAAGCTAAGCGAAGCTAAGTGAAGCGAAGTGATGAGAAGCTAAGCGAAGCGAACACGAAGCTAAGCGAAGCTAATCGAAGCGAAGCGAACACGAAGCTAAGCGAAGCTCAAAGAAGCGAAGAGAAGCGAAGCGAAGCTAAGCGAAGCGAGGCGAAGCGAAGCTAAGCGAAGCGAAGCAAAGGTAAGCGAGGCTAAGAGAAGCAAAGCGAAGCTAAGCGAAGCAAGGCGAAGCTAAGCGAAGCTAAGGGAATCGAAACGAAGCTAAGCGAAGTTATGCGAACCGAAGCGAAGATAAGGGAATCAAAGCGAGGCTAAGCGAAGCTAAGCGAAGCAAAGCGAAGAGAAGCGGAAAGAAACGAAGCGAAGCTAAGAGAAGCGAAGCGAAGATATGCGAAGCGAAGCGAAGCTACGCGAAGCAATGCAAAGCTAAGCAAAGATAAGCGAAGCGAATCTAAGCAAAGCTATGCGAAGCTAAGCGAAGCGAAGCTAAGCGAAGCGAAGCTATGAGAAGCAAAGCGAAGCGAAGCGAAGCTAAGCAAAGCTAAGTGAAGAGAAGCGAAGAGAAGCAAAGCAAAGCTATGCGAAGTGAAGCGAAGCTAAGCGAAGCTATTCGAAGCGAAGCGAAGAGAAGCGAAGCGAAGCAATGTGAAGCGAAGCGAAGCAAAGCAAAGCTAAGCGAAGCTAAGAGAAGCTTAGCGAAGCGAAGCGAAGCTAAGCGAAGCGAAGCAACGCTAAGCGAAGCTAAGCGAAGCGAAGCGAAGCGAAGCTAAGTGAAACGAAGCAAAGCTAAGCGAAGCGAAGCTAAACGAAGCGAAGCGAAGCGAAGAGAAGCATAGAAAAGCGAAGCAAAAAGAAGCGAAGCTAAAAGAAGCAATGCGAAGCTAAGCGCAGGTATGCGAAGCGAAGTGAAGCGAAGCGAAGCTAAGGGAAGCGAACCGAATCTAAGGGAAGCGAAGCGAAGTTAAGCAAAGCGAAGTGAAGCTCGGCGAAGCTAAGCAAAGCAAAGCGAAGCTAAGCGAATCTAAGCGAAGCTAAGCGAAGCGAAGCTAAGCGAAGCTAATCGAAGCTAAGCGAAGCGAAGCGAAGCTAAGCGAAGCTAAGCGAAGCGAAGCGAAGCTAAGCGAAGCTAAGCGAAGCGAAGCGAAGCAAAGTGAAACGAAGCAATGCTTAGCAAAGCGAAGTGAAGCAAAGCTAAGCAAAGCTAGGCGAAGCTAAGCAAAGCGAAGCGAAGCTAAGAGAAGAGAAGCGAAGATAAGCGAATGAAAGCGAAGCTAAGCAAAGCGAAGCGAAGCTAAGCGAAGCGAGGCTAAGCGAAGCGAACAGGAAGCTAAGCAAAGCGAAGCGAAGCGAATCGAAGCGAAACTAAGCGAAGCAAACATGAAGCTAAGCGAAGTGAAGCTAAGCGAAGCGAAGTGAAGAGAAGCTAAGCGAAGCGAACACGAAGCTAAGCAAAGCTAATCGAAGCGAAGCGAAGCGAAGTTAAGCGAAGCTAAAAGAAGCGAAGAGAAGCGAAGCGAAGCAAAGCGAAGGTAAGCGAAGCTAAGAGAAGCGAAGCGAAGCTAAGCGAAGCGAGGCGAAGCTAAGCGAAGCTAAGGGAATCGAAACTAAGCTAAGCGAAGTTATGCGAAGCGAAGCAAAGCTAAGGGAAGTGAACCAAACCTATGGGAAGTGAAGCGAAGCAAAGCTAAGCGAAGTTTAGCAAAGCAAAGCAAAGCGAAGCGAAGCTAGGAGAAGCTAAGCAAAGCTAAGCAAAGCTAAGCGAATCAAAGCTAAGCGAAGCAAAACAAAGATAAGCAAAGCTAAGCAAAGCGAAGCACAGAGAAGGGGAGAGAGGCAAAGCGAAGCTTAGCGAAGCCAAGCTAAGCGAAGCTAAGCGAAGCGAAGCTAAGCGAAGCGAAGCAAAGCGAAGCTAAGCGAAGCGAAGAGAAGCGAAGGGAAGCTAAGCGAAGCGAAGCGAAGAGAAGCATAGAGAGCGAAGCGAAAAGAAGCGAAGCTAAGAGAAACAAAGCGAAGCTAAATGCAGGTATGCGAAGCGAAGCGAAGCTAAGCGAAGCTAAGCGAAGCTAAGGGAAGCGAACCGAAGCTAAGGGAAGCGAACCGAAGCTAAGGGAAGCGAAGCGAAGCTAAGCAAAGCTAGGCGAAGCTAAGCGAAGCGAAGTGAAAGAAGCAAAGCTTAGCTAAGCTTAGCTAAGCTTAGCGAAGCGAAGTGAAGCTAAGGGAAGCGAACTGAAGCTAAGGGAAGCGAAGCGAAGCTAAGCTAAGCGCAGCTATGCGAAGCGAAGCAAGGCTAAGCGAAGCTAAGAGAAGCTTAGCGAAGCGAAGCGAAGCTAAGCGAAGCGAAGCAACGCTAAGCGAAGCTAAGCGAAGCGAAGCGAAGCAAAGCGAAGCGAAGCTAAGCGAAACGAAGCAAAGCTAAGCGAAGCGAAGCTAAACGAAGCGAAGCGAAGCGAAGAGAAGCATAGAAAAGCGAAGCAAAAAGAAGCGAAGCTAAAAGAAGCAATGCGAAGCTAAGCGCAGGTATGCGAAGCGAAGCGAAGCTAAGGGAAGCGAACCGAAGCTAAGGGAAGCGAAGCGAAGCTAAGCAAAGCGAAGTGAAGCTCGGCGAAGCTAAGCAAAGCAAAGCGAAGCTAAGCGAAGCTAAGCGAAGCGAAGCTAAGCGAATCTAAGCGAAGCTAAGCGAAGCGAAGCTAAGCGAAGCGAAGCGAAGCTAAGCGAAGCGAAGCGAAGCTAAGCGAAGCTAAGCGAAGCGAAGCAAAGCTAAGCAAAGCTAAGCGAAGCTAAGCGAAGCGAAGCGAAGCAAAGTGAAACGAAGCAATGCTTAGCAAAGCGAAGTGAAGCAAAGCTAAGCAAAGCTAGGCGAAGCTAAGCAAAGCGAAGCGAAGCTAAGAGAAGAGAAGCGAAGATAAGCGAATGAAAGCGAAGCTAAGCGAAGCGAAGCGAAGCTAAGCGAAGCGAGGCTAAGCGAAGCGAACAGGAAGCTAAGCAAAGCGAAGCGAAGCTAATCGAAGCGAAACTAAGCGAAGCAAACATGAAGCTAAGCGAAGTGAAGCTAAGCGAAGCGAAGTGAAGAGAAGCTAAGCGAAGCGAACACGAAGCTAAGCAAAGCTAATCGAAGCGAAGTTAAGCGAAGCTAAAAGAAGCGAAGAGAAGCGAAGCGAAGCAAAGCGAAGGTAAGCAAAGCTAAGAGAAGCGAAGCGAAGCTAAGCGAAGCGAGGCAAAGCTAAGCGAAGCTAAGGGAATCGAAACGAAGCTAAGCGAAGTTATGCGAAGCGAAGCGAAGCTAAGGGAAGTGAACCAAACCTAAGGGAAGTGAAGCAAAGCAAAGCTAAGCGAAGTTTAGCAAAGCAAAGCAAAGCGAAGCGAAGCTAGGAGAAGCTAAGCAAAGCTAAGCAAAGCTAAGCGAATCAAAGCTAAGCGAAGCAAAGCAAAGATAAGCAAAGCTAAGCAAAGCGAAGCACAGAGAAGGGGAGAGAGGCAAAGCGAAGCGAAGGGAAGCTAAGCAAATCTAAGCGAAGCTAAGCGAAGCGAAGCAAAGAGAAGCAAAGAGAAGCGTAGCGAAGAGAAGCGAAGCTAAGAGAAGCAAAACGAAGCTAAGCACAGCTATGCGAAGCGAAGCGAAGCTAAGCGAAGCGAAGTGAAGCTAAGGGAAGCAAACCAAAGCTAAGGGAAGTGAAGCTAAGCGAAGCAAAGCGAAGCAAAGCGAAGCAAAGCAAAGCTAAGCAAAGCGAAGCGAAGCAAAGCCAAGCAAAGCAAATTGAAGCTAAGCGAAGCGAAGCGAAGCTAAGCGAAGCGAAGCGAAGCTAAGCAAAGCGAAGCTAAGCGAAGCAAAGCAAAGATAAGCGAAGCTAAGCGAAGCGAAGCGAAGCGAAGCGAAGCTAAGCTAAGTGAAGCGAAGCGCAGCGAAGCTAAGCAAAGCGAAGCGAAGCTATGCGATGCTAAGCGAAGCGAAGCAAAGAGAAGCGAAGAGAGGCAAAGCAAAGCTAAGCGAAGCTAAGAGAAGCGAAGCGAAGCGAAGCTAAGCGAAGCGAAGCTAAGCGAAGCGAAGCTAAGCGAAGCGAAGCTAAGCGAAGCGAAGCAAAGAGAAGCGAAGAGAGGCAAAGCGAAGCTAAGCGAAGCGAAGCTAAGCGAAGCTAAGAGAAGCGAAGCGAAGCGAAGTGAAGCAAAGCGAAGCTAAGCGAAGCAAAGCGAAGCGAAGCGAAGAGAAGCGAAGAGAAGCGAAGCAAAGCTAAGCGAAGCAATGCGAAGCAAAGCGAAGCAAAGGGAAGCTTAGCGAAGCGAAGCAAAGCGAAGCGAAGCGAAGCTAAGCGAAGCGAAGAGAAGCATAAAGAAGCGAAGCAAAAAGAAGCGAAGCTAAGAGAAGCAAAGCGAAGCTAAGCGCAGCGAAGCGCAGCGAAGCGAAGCGAAGCGCAGCGAAGCGAAGCTAAGCGAAGCGAAGCGAAGCTAAGGGAAGCGAGCCGAAGCTAAGGAAAGCGAAGCGAAGCTAAGCGAAGCGAAGCGAAGCTAAGCGAAGCGAAGCTAAGCGAAGCGAAGCGAAGCTAAGCGATGCGAGGCTAAGCGAAGCGAACAGGAAGCTAAGCGAAGCGAAGCGAAGCTAATCGAAGCGAAGTGAAGCTCGGCGAAGCTAAGCAAAGCAAAGTGAAGCTAAGCAAAACTAAGCTAAGCTAAGCGAAGCTAAGCGAAGCGAAGCGAAGCTAAGCGAAGCGAAGCGAAGCTAAGCGAATCTAAGCGAAGCTAAGCGAATCGAAGCTAAGCGAAGCTAAGCGAAGCGAAGCGAAGCAAAGTGAAACGAAGCAATGCTTAGCAAAGCGAAGTGAAGCAAAGCTAAGCGAAGCTAGGCGAAGCTAAGCAAAGCGAAGCGAAGCTAAGAGAAGCTAAGAGAAGCTAAGCGAAGCTAAGAGAAGCTAAGCAAAGCTAAGCGAAGGTAAGCGAAGCCAAGCAAAGCTAAGCAAAGCGAAGCGAAGGTAAGCGAAGCTAAGCGAAGCTAAGCGAAGCGAAGCTAAGCTAAGCCAAGCTATGCGAAGCGAAGCGAAGCTAAGCGAAGCGAAGCTAAGCGAAGCGAAGCGAAGCTAAGCGAAGCGAAGTTAAGTGAAGCGAACACGAAGCTAAGCGAAGCGAAGCAAACAGGAAGCTAAGCGAAGCGAAGCGAAGCTAATCGAAGCGAAGCGATGCGAAGCGAAGCGAAGCGATGCGAAGCGAAGCGAAGCTAAGGGAAGCTAAGGGAAGCGAAGCAAAGCGAAGCGAAGCGAAGCTAAGCGAAGCGAAGAGAAGCATAAAGAAGCGAAGCAAAAAGAAGCGAAGCTAAGAGAAGCAAAGCGAAGCTAAGCGCAGCGAAGCGAAGCGAAGCGCAGCGAAGCGAAGCGAAGCGCAGCGAAGCGAAGCGAAGCGCAGCGAAGCGAAGCGAAGCGAAGCTATGCGAAGCGAAGCGAAGCTAAGGGAAGCGAACCGAAGCTAAGGGAAGCGAAGCGAAGCTAAGCGAAGCGAAGCGAAGCGAAGCTAAGCGAAGCGAAGCGAATCGAAGCTAAGCGAAGCTAAGCGAAGCGAGGCTAAGCGAAGCGAACAGGAAGCTAAGCGAAGCAAACATGAAGCTAAGCGAAGCCAAGTGAAGCGAAGTGATGAGAAGCTAAGCGAAGCGAACACGAAGCTAAGCGAAGCTAATCGAAGCGAAGCGAACACGAAGCTAAGCGAAGCTCAAAGAAGCGAAGAGAAGCGAAGTGAAGCTAAGCGAAGCGAGGCGAAGCGAAGCTAAGCGAAGCGAAGCAAAGGTAAGCGAGGCTAAGAGAAGCAAAGCGAAGCTAAGCGAAGCAAGGCGAAGCTAAGCGAAGCTAAGGGAATCGAAACGAAGCTAAGCGAAGTTATGCGAACCGAAGCGAAGCTAAGCAAAGCGAAGCGAACCGAAGCGAAGCGAAGCGAAGCTAAGGGAAGTGAACCAAAGCTAAGGGAAGTGAAGCGAAGCAAAGCTAAGCGAAGCGAAGCGAAGCAAAGCAAAGCGAAGCGAAGCTAAGAGAAGCTAAGCGAAGCGAAGCGAAGCGAAGCGAAGCGAAGCGAAGCGAAGCGAAGCTAAGTGAAGCGAAGCGAAGCAAAGCTAAGCGAAGCAAAGCAAAGTTAAGCGAAGCTAAGCTAAGCGAAGCGAAGCTATGCGAAGCGACGCGAAGCTAAGCGAAGTGAAGCGAAGCGAAGAGAAGCGAACCGAAGCTAAGGACAGTGAATCGAAGCGAAGCAAAGCAAAGCGAAGCAAAGCTAAGCGAAGCGAAGCGATGCTAAGCGAATCTTAGCGGAACTAAGCGAAGCTAAGCGAAGCTAGGTGAAGCTAAGCGAGGAGAAGCAAAGCGATGCTAAGCGAAGCGAAGCGAAGCTAAGCAAAGCAAAGCAAAGTTAAGCGAAGCTAAGAGAAGCGAAGCTAAGCGAAGCGAAGTGAAGCTCAGCGAAGCTAAGCGAAACGAAGCGAAGCTAAGCGAAGCGAAGCGAAGCGAAGCGAAGTTAAGCGAAATGAAGCTTAGCGAAGCAAAGCTAAGTGAAACGAAGCGAAGAGAAGCAAAGAGAAGCAAAGCAAAGAGAATCGAAGAGATGCAAAGAGAAGCGGAGCGAAGAGAAGCGAAGCTAAGAGAAGCAAAGCAAAGCTAAGCGCAGCTATGCGAAGGGAAGCGAAGCTAAGCGAAGCTAAGCGAAACTAAGCGAAGCGAAGTGAAGCTAAGGGAAGCGAAACGAAGCTAAGGGAAGCGAAGCGAAGCGAAGCTAAGCGAAGCGAAGCAAAGCGAAGGAAAGCAAAGCAAAGCGAAACAAATCTATGTGAAGCTAAGCGAAGCTAAGTGAAGCTAAGCGAAGCTAAGCGAAGCGAAATGAAGCCAAGCAAAGCTAAGCGAAGCGAAGCGAAGCCAAGCGAAGCTAAGCGAAGCTATTCAAAGAGAAGCTAAGCAAAGCAAAGCGAAGTTAAGCAAAGCTAAGAGAAGCGAAGCTAAGCGAAGCAAAGTGAAGCTAAGCGAAGGGAACCGAAGCTAAGCAAAGCGAAGCGAAGAGAAGCAAAGAGCAGCAAAGAGAAGCAAAGCGAAGCTTATCGCAGCTATGCGGAGCGAAGCAAAGCTACGCGAAGCTAAGCAAAGCGAAGCGAAGCTAAGCAAATCGAAGCTAAGCGAAGCTAAGCGAAGCAAAGCGAAGTTAAGGGAAACTATGCGACGCAAAGTGAAGCTAAGCGAATCTATGCGAAGCTAACCAAAGCAAAGCAAAGCTAAGCGAATCTAAGCGAAGCGAAGCGAAGCTAAGCGAAGCCAAGGGAAGCTAAGCGAAGCGAAGCGAAGTTAAGCGAAGCGAAGCTTAGCAAAGCGAAGCTAAGCGAAGCGAAGCGAAGAGAAGCAAAGAGAAGCGAAGCGATGAGAAGCGAAGCGAAGCTTAGCGAAGCGAAGCGAAGAGAAGCAAAGAGAAGTGAAGCGAAGAGAAGCGAAGCTAAGAGAAGCAAAGCGAAGCTAAGCGCAGCTATGCGAACCGCAGCGAAGCGAAGCTAAGGGAAGCGAACCAAAGCTAAGGGAATTGAAGCAAACCTAAGCGAAGCTACGCGAAGCAAAGCGAAGCGAAGCGAAGAGAAGCGAAGAGAGGCAAAGAGAAGCTAAGCGAAGCGAAGCGAAGCTAAGAGAAGCGAAGCGAAGCGAAGCGTAGCTAAGCGAAGAGAAGCGAAGAGAAGTGAAGCGAAGCTAAGCAAAGCAATGCGAAGTGAAGAGAAGCTAAGCGAAGCAAAGCGAAGAGAAGCATAGAGAAGCGAAGCGAAAAGAAGCAAAGCAAAGAGAAGCAAAGCGAAGCTAAGCGCAGGTATGCGAAGCGAAGCGAAGCTAAGCGAAGCTAAGAGAAGCAAAGAAAATCTAAGCGCAGCTATGCGAAGCGAAGCGAAGCTAAGGGAAGCGAACTGAAGCGAAGCGAAGCTAAGGGAAGCAAAGCGAAGCGAAGCTAAGGGAAGCGAAGCAAAACGAATCTAGGCTAAGCGAAGTGAAGCTTAGCGAAGCTAAGCGAAGTGAAGCATAGCGAAGCTAAGCGAATCTAAACGAAGCTAAGAGAACCAAAGCGAAGCGAAGCAATCTTGTTAGGATTAAGGACGGAGTCTAGGTGAACTTAGGAGCTAGAATTACTCGAAATATAAATCCGAAATTCTGGACAGAAAAGTCATCTTCACAAGGAACGACGTGGACGAAAAACTAGCTGTTGGAATGTCGCGAAAATCGGATATGTTGTAGATTGTAATCTTAGCTACCGTTCTTGTTGTAGATTTATCTTTCCAGGGGGTTTTACCTCATCAAGCATATCTTCCTGTGGGGTCATGTGACTGGTGCAACCTGAATCAATCACCCAGTGCATGAGAGGGTGCATCACAACCTTTCCTACAGATCCCACATCACCCTCATGCCCATGCACATCCTCAACCATGAGAAACATCCCAGGATAGGTATTACCTTGTGCACCTGAGCCTTGCACAGCGCCACCTTGTGCGCGTTCACCACTTGGCGACACATGCCTGGAGGTGCCCATCCCTCCGGCCTGCTAAAGCACTTGAACCAAGGATGTCCGACCTTCTTGCAGTACCAGCAGGTGCCCTCCATTCTGGTACTCCCCCTACCACCAGAGCTCCCATGCCCCTCATTATAGTCACCTCGGCCTCTACCTCTGCCAAAGCTCCTCCCATGGCCTCGGCCTCTCCAACCCCCTCTTCCTCTGCCACGCCCCGCAGCTCCATACCCCTCAGCAGTCTTAGTGGCAGCACCGCCTCCCACATGGCGTCTGCAGAAGTCCTCCTGCAGAATCTGCTGCCTTAGCCACTCAGGTGTCCATTGATCTTGCTGAGAGTTGAGGGTGGGGATGAGGTTGTCCCAAGAGTTGTCCAACACCGAGATGATCTTGGTGCACTGCTGCAGCTGAGATACACTGCTGCCCACTGCTGCCATCCTTGCATAGGTGTCCTTGATCTTGTCAAGGACCGGCTTCACATCGTCCCCTGGTCGCATGGAGATGGCAGCAAGTTCCTTCTCGAGCACGATCACCATCGGGAGAGTGTTGGGCTGAATCACATCGCGTAGTAGTTTCCACACCCTTGGACCCGAATCATCCGCTTCCACAAGATCCTTGATGTGCTCGAACATCTCCTTGTTGACCGATTGAAGGATGAGGTCAAAAAGCACCGCGCTTTTCTCAATCCACCGCTCACGTGCTTCGCCTTCTTCCGGCATCTTCTCCTCCCCAACAGCAATCTTCAGTAGCTTGTAGCGTTTGAAGGCACTCCTCATGTGCCCGCTCCATTCCTCATAGTTGGAGCCATCCAAAGCTTCAACTTTTGATGGTGGCGGCTCACTTGTCTTCTCAGGTACAGCTCCTCTTCCATTAGCATCTCCTCCTCTCTCATTCATCTTCTCCTTGAGAAATGACGAATTTCAGCTCCCCCTTTGCTGTCGAGACTCAGCTCCCTCGATATTTTCACAAGTGTCGGCGTCCACGAAATTTCGGCAGAGTTTCCCCTTAGCGGAAGACACATCCAACCTTTAGAACACCACTTAGGCACACCCACAGGCCATGGTAGGTCTAGAAAAGTCTTCAAACTTTTGTAGACTCCTCTTAATGTCCTTAATATCGCTCTGATACCACTTGTTAGGATTAAGGACGGAGTCTAGGTGAACTTAGGAGCTAGAATTACTCAAAATATAAATCTGAAATTCTGGACAGAAAAGTCGTCTTCACAAGAAACGACGTCGACAAAACACTAGCCGTTTGAATGTCTCGAAAATCGAATATGTTGTAGCTTGTAATCTTAGCTACCGTTCTCAATTTGAATCATGTCAATTGATGGAGTATTCGCGACGCTATGTCTTTCGACGCACTGAGGGGTAAGCTGTAGGAGGAGAACTTAACTCAATCTCAAAAAGTTCAATCAAAGTTCAAGAATCTCACAAGGAATTGGAGGAGCAAGAGAAAGGTTGGGATGGAAGAGAGGGATGAGAGGGAAGGTCCCAAGAGAGTCCCCAACCAAGGAAACCCCATAAGCACAAAGATTCCCTCCCTATAGGAACCCCAACTTTGACATTTGTCCCTTCCCAACCAATCCAACCAAGTTGGCCACCCTTGCCAACCTAGCTTGGTTGTTCCCAACCAATTTTGCAGCTGCTACAGTAGAGTGACGAATTTCCCCAACTCCCAATAGTCCCAACTCCATATAAAGTCACCCCACAATTTCACTTTGTAACCGCCGCAATTATAACGCAAGCTCATCAACTTTGAACCTTCATAGCTTTCGCGTTCTTGCTCCGATTGAAGCGATTCTTGTTGCGTCCGAAAGATCTTCTCAAGATCTATCATCACAAAATACCTGCTCAAACAAAAAAACACAAAACACATTCCCAAACTCCATAACACACCACACACAAATTCTTTCATGCACTGTCAAACCATACGTGCAAGTTGAAAACATGGGATGGGAGGCAGACAGAATGTGATAGCATATGATGACATCACACAAGAATCTCCCCCTCTGGCTGCCAACCATCATCCACCATATCACATCGCAAGCATGCATACTCAATGCACACTCATCTCAGCAAGCTTCATGCCCTTCGAATGATCCGCCTCCGCCAGACGCTTAGTGAAAATATCTGCTGCCTGCTGATGGGTCTTCACTATCTCCAGCCGCACCTCCTTATCAAGGAGTCTCCTTACCCAATGCCACTTAGGCTTTATGTGTTTTGTCAGCCCATGCAGACAAGCATTCTTGGCCAGCTTCACTGCAGACTCATTGTCACAGAAGACAACTGTCGGCTCCTCCTGACCAACTCCCAACTCCTCCAACAAGCGCCTCAGCCACACCACTTCCTTGGCCCCATGGTGTAAGGCCATGTACTCAGTCTCACATGAGAACAATCCCACCTCATTCTGCTTCTTGCTGCGCCAGCTCACAGCACCACCTCCCAGCAAGCACACATAACCCCCAATGCTGGTGCCATCCGCTTTCACTGAGTTGAAGCTAGCGTCAATACCTTTGGCTGAGGAATTGCAGCCCAATAGCACAATGCAATCTCATCTTCCTCAATCTGCTCAACCACACTCCCAGCCTGCACCACATTCGGCTTGCCTCTTCCCCCATAGGTCAGCCTCACCGGAGGGCGCACATCCCTCCTAGATCGCTCAGGCGGGTGTGGAACTCGAGGTGGAGACTCATGCTGTTGCTGCTGCTGCTCCACTTCAGCTGCTCCCCCTTCCTCAGTCACCCCAGACATCTCCTCCTCAGACACTGCAACCTCCACCTGTCTTGAAGGCCTGCCTCCACAATGAGCGGTGTAGATGGAAGCTTCTGTTGCTGCTGCTTCCATTCCTTGTAGTACAGGGACTCCAGAAACTTCACATCCCTTGACACTGTCAACTTCTGGGTGGTCAAGTCCCATAGCAGCCACCCCTTGTGATCCTTTGCAATCCCCAAGTGCACACCCCATCTTCCAGAAGCCTCCAACTTCCCCCTTTTCTCCTTAGGCACATGAAACACCACATGGCACCCAAATGCCCTCAGCATGTTCACAGCTGGAGCACTCCCATACCACTTGGTATATGGGATCCACTCCTTATCCCCAACTGTAGCCACCACCCTGTTCTTCACAAGGGCGACCTGCCTCAGTGCAGACACCCAAAACGGATCAGGCAGCCCTGCACGCCCAAGGAGAGTGCGTGCCCCCTCCTACATGGTCCTGTTGAACCTCTCAGCCACGCCATTCTGCTGCGCGTTGTAGGGCACTGTCAATTGATGTTGGATCCCCTTCCTCTTCAACTCCCCCTCAAAATCAGCTCCAATGAACTCCCCACCATTATCACTGCGGATCACCTTCACCTTGTGTCCGCATTCCCTCTGAGCTCTAGGCATCCACTCCTTAAGGACAGCCGCTGCCACCTCCCCCTTGCTCTTCAAAGGGTAAACCCACACTTCCCGAGTGTGGTCATCCACAATTGTCAAGAAATAGCGGTTGCCTGAGAGGGAAGGGGCTCTTGTGGGCCCCACCACATCCATGTGCACAAGTGCAAGTGGGGTCTTGGCTGGTCCTGTAGTGCTGTTGAAGGGGAACTTGGAGAACTTGGTCTCCAAGCATGTAGGGCAGCTCCCAATCTCCTTCACTCCTCCCTTGACCTCCAAGCCCTTCAGGCTCCCGTCCTTCACCAATTTCTGCAGCATAGGGAAGTTCACATTACACAGCCTCTCATGCCATGTCTCCCAATCGGCCTCTCCACTCCTTGATGAAGCCTTAGCCCATGCCGCACTCGCATCCACACCAGCAAGCACCTCACCATGTGTCTGCTGCTGCTGCACTTTCTTAACTGCTTCCAGGACCCCATCAGTTGGTGCAGTTGCATCTCCTCCTGCTGTTGCCTTTGCCGCTGTTGCCGTTGCTGCTGTTGGAGTTTTCCCATTCCAAAGGATGATGGGCAGCTGCCACAGGTCCTTGATGCAGCTGGTCTCCTCTTTTAGACTCCACAGCACCTTCTTCCCAAGCTTAGCACGGCAGCTGGTTGGTCCAAAGGTCACTTCGGCCTTGCTCTTCTGCAGTCGCCGCACAGAGAGAAGGTTAGCACACAAACCTTCAACCAGCAGAACATTCCCAAGCCCCACAAGCTCCCCATTAGCTCCCTTAACCTTGGCATTCCCAACACCAATCACAGGGAGCAAAACACCTGACGCTGCTGCCACATACTTAATCTTTCCAGGGGGTTTTACCTCATCAAGCATATCTGCCCGTGGGGTCATGTGACTGGTGCAACCTGAATCAATCACCCAGTGCGTGAGAGGGTGCATCACAACCTTTCCTACAGATCCCACATCACCCTCATGCCCATGCACATCCTCAACCATGAGAAACATCCCAGGATAGGTATTACCTTGTGCACCTTCACCTTGTGCACCTGAGCCTTGCACAGCGCCACCTTGTGCGCGTTCACCATTTGGCGGCTACATGCCTGGAGGTGCCCATCCCTCCGGCCTGCTGAAGCACTTGAACCAAGGATGTCCGACCTTCTTGCAGTACCTGCAGGTGCCCTCCATTCTGGTACTCCCCCTACCACCAGAACTCCCATGCCCATGCACATCCTCATACCCCTCAGCAGTCTTAGTGGCAGCACCACCTCCCACATGGCGTCTGCGGAAGTCCTCCTGCAGAATCTGCTGCCTTAGCCACTCAGGTGTCCATTGATCTTGCTGAGAGTTGAGGGTGGGGATGAGGTTGTCCCAAGAGTTGTCCAACACCGAGATGATCTTGGTGCACTGCTGCAGCTGAGATACACTGCTGCCATCCTTGCATAGGTGTCCTTGATCTTGTCAAGGACCGGCTTCACATCGTCCCCTGGTCGCATGGAGATGGCAGCAAGTTCCTTCTCGAGCACGATCACCAGCGGGAGAGTGTTGGGCTGAATCACATCGCGTAGTAGTTTCCACGCCCTTGGACCCGAATCATCCGCTTCCACAAGATCCTTGATGTGCTCGAACATCTCCTTGTTGACCGATTGAAGGATGAGGTCAAAAAGCACCGCGCTTTTCTCAATCCACCGCTCACGTGCTTCGCCTTCTTCCGGCATCTTCTCCTCCCCAACAGCAATCTCCAGTAGCTTGTAGCGTTTGAAGGCACTCCTCATCCGCCCGCTCCATTCCTCATAGTTGGAGCCATCCAAAGCTTCAACTTTTGATGGCGGCAGCTCACTTGTCTTCTCAGGTACAGCTCCTCTTCCATTAGCATCTCCTCCTCACTCATTCATCTTCTCCTTGAGAAATGACGAATTTCAGCTCCCCTTTGCTGTCCACACTCAGCTCCCTCGATATTTTCACAAGTGTCGGCGTCCACGAAATTTCGGCAGAGTTTCCTCTTAGCAGAAGACACATCCAACCTTTAGAACACCACTTAGGCACACCCACAGGCCATGGTAGGCCTAGAAAAGTCTTCAAACTTCTGTAGACTCCTCTTAATATCCTTAATATCGCTCTGATACCACTTGTTAGGATTAAGGACAGAGTCTAGGTGAACTTAGGAGCTAGAATTACTCAAAATATAAATCCGAAATTCTGGACAGAAAAGTCGTCAAACCATACGTGCAAGTTGAAAACATGGGATGGGAGGCAGAAAGAATGTGAAAGCATATGATCACATCACACAACAAATCTAAGCGCAGCTAAGCGAAGCAAAGCTAAGCGAAGCGAAGCTAAGCAAAGCAAAGCGAACAGAAGCAAAGAGAAGCGATGCGAAGAGAAGCGAAGCTAAGAGAAGCAAAGCGAATCTAAGCGCAGCAATGCGAAGCGAAGCGAATCTAAGGGAAGCGAACTGAAGCTAAGGGAAGCGAAGCGAAGCTAAGCTAAACGAAGCGAAGCGAAGCGAATCTAAGCTAAGCAAAGTGAAGCTAAGCGAAGCGAAGCGAAGCTAAGCGAAGCGAAGCAAGGCTAAGCAAAGCGAAGCGAATCGAAGCGAAGCTAAGCAAAGCGAAGCGAAGCTAAGCGCAGAGAAGCGAAGCGAAGTGAAGAAAAGCTAAGGGAAGCTAAGCAAAGCGAAGCTAAGCGAAGCGAAGGGAAGCTAAGAAAAGCGAAGCGAAGCTAAGCGAATCTAAGCGAAGCTAAGCCAAGCAAAGCGAAGCTAAGCGAATCTAGGCAAAGCTAAGCGAAGAAAAGCGAAGCTAAGCGAAGGGAAGCGAAGCGAAGAGAAGCAAAGAGAAGTGTAGCGAAGAGAAACAAAGCTAAGAGAAGCAAAACGAAGCAAAGCGCAGCTATGCGAAGCGAACCGAAGCTAAGCGAAGCTAAGCGAAGCGAAGTGAAGCTATAAGAAGCGAACCGAAGCTAAGGGAAGCGAAGCGAAGCGAAGCTAAGGAAAGCTAAGCGAAGCGAAGCGAAGCTAAGCGAAGCGAAGCAAAGCTAAGCGAAGCGAAGCAAAGCCAAGCGAATCTAAGCGAAGTTAAGCGAAGCAAAGCGAAGCGAAGTGAAGCTAAGCGAAGCCAAGCAAAGCTAAGCGAAGAGAAGCAAAGCAAAGCCAAGCGAAGCTAAACGAGCTAAGCGAAGCTAAGCGAAGCAAAGCGAAGCTAAGCAAAGCGAAGCTACGTGAAGCAAAGCGAGGTTAAGTGAAGCTAAGCGTAGCGAAGCTAAGCGAAGCGAAGCGAAGCTAAGCGAAGCAAAACGAAGAGAAGCGAAGAGAGGCAAAGCGAAGCTAAGCGAAGCAAAACGAAGCTAAGCGCGAAGAGAAGCGAAGAGAAGCGAAGGGAAGCTAAGCGAAGCGAAGCGAAGAGAAGCACAGAGAGCGAAGCGAAACGAAGCAAAGCTAAGCGCAGGTATGCGAAGCTTAGCGAAGCTAAGCGAAGCAGAGCGAAGCGAAGCGAAGCGAAGCGAAGAGAAGCGAAGCGAAGCTAAGGGAAGCGAACCGAAGCTAAGGGAAGCGAAGCGAAGCTAAGCGAAGCGAAGCGAAGCTAAGCGAAGCGAAGTGAAGCTAGGCGAAGCTAAGCGAAGCAAAGTGAAACGAAGCAAAGCTTAGCTAAGCTTAGCTAAGCTTAGCGAAGCGAAGTGAAGCTAAGGGAAGCGAACTGAAGCTAAGGGAAGCGAAGCGAAGCTAAGCTAAGCGCAGCTATGCGAAGCGAAGCAAGGCTAAGCGAAGCTATGAGAAGCAAACGGAAGCTAAGGAAAGCAAAGCTAAGCGAAGCGAAGCGAAGCTAAGCGAATCTAAGCGAAGCTAAGCGAAGAGAAGCGAAGCTAAGCGAAGTGAGGCGAAGCGAAGCGAAGGTAAGCGAAGGTAAGCGAAGCGAAGCAAAGAGAAGCAAAGAGAAGCAAAGCGAAGAGAAGCGAAGCTAAGAGAAGCAAAGCAAAGCTAAGCGCAACTATGCGAAGCGAAGCAAAGCTAAGCGAAGCTAAGGGAAGCGAAGCTAAGCGAAGCAAAGCGAAGCGAAGAGAAGCAAAGAGAAGCGAAGCGAAGCTAAGTGAAGCTAAGTGAAGCTAAGCAAAGCAAAGAGAAGCATAGAGAAGCGAAGCGAAGCTAAGAGAATCAATGCGAAGCTAAGCACAGGTATGCGCAGTGAAGCGAAGCTAAGCGAAGCAAAGCAAAGCGAAGCGAAAACGCTTGAGATACCATAACTTCCCACACACCTGGGTTTTGCATCCGAGCACAGGCCAGCATGCTCTTGAGCCCATACACTAACCATGCATGCCAAAAGCAAGATGTTTGAGCACGCTCAATAGCAAGATAACCAAGTTGAGGTCTCGTAGGAAAATGCTCAAGTACTGGAAAAAGGAGCACATACAATACCATAACTTTTTGCACACTTAGGCTTTCGATCTGAGCACAAGCCACAATTATCTTGACCCCATGCACTAACTGCTCATGCAAAACAAGGGCTTAGAAATTGCTTTGTATCTGAAAAACAAAATGAAAAGTTGAGGTTTTGTTGGGCAATGCTATAGTGTTTAGTCTTGGGACAATAGTAGGCATACTATAACTTCCCAACCACTTGGATTTTGGATCTGAGCACAAGCCATGATGCTCTTGAGGCCATACACTAGCTATGTATGCAAAGGGAAAGAGTTTTGGTGAACAATATCCTAAATGAAAAAACAGGTTGTTGTTTGGTGGGGTACCACTCAAGAACTTGGATATGCGAAAACGCTTGAGATACCATAACTTCCCACAAACCTGGGTTTTGCATCCGAGCACAGGCCAGCATGCTCTTGAGCCCATACACTAACCATGCATGCCAAAAGCAAGATGTTTGAGCACGCTCAATAGCAAGATAACCAAGTTGAGGTCTCGTAGGAAAATGCTCAAGTACTGGAAAAAGGAGCACATACAATACCATAACTTTTTGCACACTTAGGTTTTTGATCTGAGCACAAGCCACGATTATCTTGACCCCATGCACTAACTTCTCATGCAAAACAAGGGCTTAAAAATTGCTTTGTATCTCAAAAACACAATGAAAAGTAGAGGTTTTGTTGGGCAATGCTATAGTGTTTAGTCATGGGACAATAGTAGGCATACTATAACTTCCCAACCACTCGGATTTTGGATCCGAGCACAAGCCATGATGCTCTTGAGGCCATACACTAGCTATGTATGCAAAGGAAAAGAGTTTTGGTGAACAATATCTTAAATGAAAAAACAGGTTGTTGTTTGGTGGGGTACCACTCAAGAACTTGGATATGCGAAAACGCTTGAGATACCATAACTTCCCACACACCTGGGTTTTGCATCCGAGCACAGGCCAGCATGCTCTTGAGCCCATACACTAACCATGCATGCCAAAAGCAAGATGTTTGAGCACGCTCAATAGCAAGATAACCAAGTGCTCCTGACCAAGTGCTCCAAACAAAGTGCTCCAGAAGAAAGTGTTCCAGACGAAAGTGCTCTAGACAAAAGTGCACCAGACGAAGTGCTACAGACAAAGTGCTTCTGACGAAGTGCACAAGACGAAGTGCACCAGACGAAAGTGTACTAGACGACCTTCACCAGACGAAGTGCTCCAGACGAAATAGCACCAGACAAAGTGCTCCAGCCGAAAGTGCTCCAGACGAAGTGCTCCAAACGAACGTGCTCCAGACGAAAAGGCACCAGACGACGTGCTCCAGATGAAGTGCTCTAAACGAAGTGCTCCAGGCGAAGTGCTCCATGCGAAGTGCTCCAGACGAAGTGCTCCAGATGAAAGTGCTTTAGACGAAAGAATTCCGGACAAAAGTGCTCCAAACGAACGCGCACTAGACGAGGTTCTCTAGACAAAGTGCTCCAGACGAAGTGCTCCAGACGAAAGTGCTCCAGATGAACGTGCCCTAGACGAAGTGCTCCAGATGAAAGTGCACCAGACTAAGTGCTCCAGAAGGAGTGCTCAAGAACAAGTGCTCCAGACCAAGTGCTCCAGACCAAGTGCTCCAAACAAAGTGCTCCAGACGAATCGCTCCAGAAGAAGTGGTCTCGACAAAAGTGCACCAGAAGAAGTGCTCCAGACAAAGTGCTCCAAACAAAGTGCACAAGAAGAAATGCACCAGACGAAGGTGCTCCAGATGAAAAAGCACGAGACAAAGTGCTCCAAACGAAACTGCTCCAGACGAAGTGCTCCAAATGAAAGTGCTCCAGACGAAGTGCTCTGGACGAATGTGCACTAGACGAATTGCTCTAGACCAAGTGCTCCAGACCATGTGCTCTTGACCAGGTGCTCCAGATAAAGTTCTCTAGATGAAAGTGCTCCAGAAAGTTCTCCACACGAAAGTGCTCTAGACGAAAGTGCACAGGACGAAGTGCTCCAGATGAAGTGGTCCAGACGAAAGTGCTTCAGACAAAAGTGCACCAGACGAAGTTCACCAGATGAAAATACTCAGGACTATGTGCTCCAGACGAAGTGCTCAAGACAAACGTGCTCTAGATGGAAAAGCTCCAGACAAAGTGCTCCAGACAAAGTGCTCTAAACGAACGTGCTCTAGACCGAAAAGCACCAGACGAAGTGCTCCAAACGAAGGGCTCTAGACAAAGTGCTCCAGACGAAAGTGCTCCAGGCAAAGTGCTCCAGACGAAAGTTCTCCAAACAAAGTGCTCCAGATGAAAGTGCTCCGGATGAACGTGCTCCAGACGAAGTGCTCCAAACGAACATGCTCCTGACCAAAAAGGACCGATCAAGTGCTCCAGATAACGTACTCTAAACGAAGTGCTCAAGACAAAGTGCTCTAGACGAAAGTGCTCCAAGCGAAGTGCACCAGGCAAAAGTTCCCCGAACGAAAGTGCTCCAGATGAATGTGCACTAGACGAAGTGCTCCAGGCGTAAGTGCACTGGACTAAGTGCTCCACATGGAGTGCTCGAGAACAAGTGCTCCAGACCAAGTGCTCCAGACCAAGTGCTCCAAACAAAGTGCTCCAGACGAAGCGCTCCAGAAGAAAGTGCTCTCGACAAAAATGCACTAGAAGAAGTGCTCCAAACAAAGTGCTCCATACGAAGTGCATAAGACAAAGTGCACCAGACAAAGGTGCTCTAGATGAAAAAGCATAAGACAAAGTGCTCCAAACGAAAGTGCTCCCGACGAAGTGCTCCAAACGACGAGAACTTTCGTCCGGAGCAATTCACGTGGAGACCTGTCGTCTGGAGCACTTTGTCTAGAGCCCTTCGTTTGGAGCACTTAGTCTGGTGTTTTTCGGTCTAGAGCACGTTCGTTTAGAGCACTTTGTCTTGAGCACTTTGTCTGGAGCTTTTCCGTCTAGAGCACGTTCGTCTTGAGCACTTCGTCCGGAGCACATAGTCCTGAGTATTTTCATCTGGTGAACTTCGTCTGGTGCACTTTTGTCTGGAGCTTTTTTTTTTGGAGCACTCTATTAGGCGCACTTCGTATAGAGCACTTTGCTTTATGCACTTTGTCTGGAGCACATTCGTCAAGAGCACTTCGTCTAGAGTACTTCTTGTGGAGCACTTTCGTCTACAGCACTTCATCTGGAGCACTTTTGTGTGGAGCACTTTCGTATAGAGAACTTTGTCTAGAGCACTTCATCTGGAACACGTTGTCTGGTGCACTTTTGTCTGAATTACTTTCGTCTGAATCACTTTCGTCTATTGCGCTTGGTCTGCTGCACTTCGTCTGGAGCACTTCATCTGGAGCACTTCGTCCGAAGCACTTCATCTAGTGCACATTCATCTGGTGCACTTTCGTCTCGAGAACTTTCGTCTGGTGCACTTTCGTCTAGAGCACTTTCGTCTGGAGCACTTCATCTGGAGCACTTAGTCTGGAGCACTTCATCCGGTGCACTTTCGTCTGGAGCACTTTTGTCTGGAGCACTTTCTGGGGCACTTTCGTCTGGAGAACTTTATCTTGAGCACTTGGTCAAGAGCACATGGTCTGGAGCACTTGGTCTAGAGCACTTCGTTAGGAGCACTTAGTATGTTGCACTTTCGCCTGGAGCACTTCGTCTGGAGCACTTTATATGAAGCACTTTGTCTAGAGCACCCCGTCTAGTGCACGTTCGTCTGGAGCACTTTTGTCTCGAGTTTTTTCGTCTGGAGCACTTCATCTAAAGCACTTTCATTTGGAGCATTTCGTCTCGAGCACTTCGTCTAGAGCCCTTCGTTTGGAGCACTTCGTCTGGTGCTTTTCGGTCTAGAGCACGTTTGTTTAGCGCACTTTGTCTGGAGCGCTTTGTCTGGGGCATTTCCGTCTAGAGCACGCTCGTCTTGAGCACTTCATCTGGAGCACATAGTCCTGAGTACTTTTATCAGGTGAACTTCGTCTGGTGCACTTTTGTTTGGAGCACTTTATCAGGAGCACTTCGTCTAGCGCACTTCGTCCGGAGCACTTCGTCTTGAGCCCTCTGCTTAATGCACTTTGTCTGGAGAACATTCGTCTAGAGCAGTTTGTCTAGAGTACTTTTTGTGGAGCACTTTCATCTGCACACTTTATCTGCAGCACTTTCGTGTGGAGCACTTTCGTATAGAGAACTTCGTCTGGAGCACTTCGTCTAGAGCACGTTGTCTGGTGCACTTTGTCTAAATTACTTTCGTATGAATCACTTTTGTCTAGTGCGCTCGTCTGCTGCACAAAGTCTAGAGCACTTTATCTAGAGCACTTCGTCCGAAGCACTTCATCTAGTGCACATTTATCTGGTTCACTTTCGTCTCGAGAAATTTCATCTGATGCACTTTCGTCTAGAGCACTTTCGTCTGGAGCACTTCATATGGAGCACTTCGTCTGGAGCACTTCGTCCGGTGCACTTTCGTCTGGAGCACTTTTGTCTGGAGCACTTTCTGGGGCACTTTCATCTGGAGAACTTTATCTGGAGCACTTGGTCAAGAGCACATGGTCTGGAGCACTTGGTCTAGAGCACTTCGTTAGGAGCACTTTGTATGTTGCACTTTTGCCTTGAGCACTTCGTCTGGAGCACTTCGTCTGGAGCAATTTGTCTAGAGCACCTCGTCTAGTGGACGTTCATCTGGAGCACTTTTGTCCGGGGTTCTTTCGTCTGGAGCACTTCGTCTGAAGCACTTTCATCTGGAGCACTTCGTCTGGAGCACTTTGCCCCCCTTGCAACGTTCCCCTGGGACCCTGTGTCTGGCTTGTTTACGCTGGACACTGCTCCCTCCCCGGCTGGCGAGTCCTCCTCCGGTTCTGCGTCCACCCATCTAGCTCACCCTTGGGTGTGTATTAAGTGTTTTCCACCGGTCGCCGAACGCGTTAACTGTCAGGAGTTGAAGCAGTGGGAGAAGAACGACGGGAGTGGAGCAGATGGGTTAGCGGCGTTCGGGCTGCTACTCGCTCAGCTACGGCGCCCTAAAATCACCATTCCCACCAGGTAGCAGTGTCGACTTCTAACTCGACGGCTTCTTGATTAATAAGGGGGGTGAACCTGCAAACTACACTGTGCTGATGGAGTGTCGCCGAAAATTTCGGCGTTACTTTTGCAGTGGAGCTGAGGGATTTTACCTGGTGCGGCAGAAGGAGGTTCCGACTTTTGCGGGTGTAGTTTGACGAGTTTCTGACGGAGGCGGGAGCTGTCGAGCGGTCAGTAGGCGAGCTCGTTAAAGCTCCTCTGACTAGAAGCGTGCGCACTCCTATCTCTGCGGATCTTCCTAGTTAGTTAAGCAGCAGGAAAGCAGTTTTGGGTCACTTGCAGCAGCCGCGAGATGGGTGAATGTCTGCACGGCTAGCTGGACAGGGGTACCGGAGAATTTTAGTGTTGGGTTATAGCTGTGAGGAGATCGACGGCGTATGATGCGCATTGACCCTCATCGACGGCCAAAACATCATGCCGAGGCGGTGGACTCTGGTAAACCCTACGATAAGGTTTCAGCTCATGCGTACAGCTGGTGGAGAAATCGTGGGGGCGCTGCTAAAGGACGTCGTGCCGCCTGGGCATTTTTACGGTTAGTTGTGGGAGTTACGGTACTTACTAAGTACTACGTGGTTCCGACATTTTCGGAGAGTTTGTGCAGCGGGTGAAGAATTAACAGCCAGAGCTGTGCCCGCCATCCTCAGGGGTACGAGCGACATCGACCGACATTTGCGGAGTGTTTTAGTTATATGGAGCAGAGGGGGGGCAGTAGCAGTTTCGACTCTTCCCGAAATTTTCGGCGGGCACGGACAAAAAAGCGGATGCAGCTGGTATCATTTGAAATGGGGTTCTGTTCGAGGATCTTCACGGGAGTGGTTCGGTACAGCCTTTCATCATCAACCGCTACCACCTCCATTGTCATTTCGCCTGATTCGTAAGACACTGTAAACACGACCCCGCTGCAACAACGCCACCCATCAGGAGCAGTATCGGATTCACCGGCAATTTTGCAGCAGTACTGTGGAGCTGTGTAGGGGCCAGCTCGCAAGTTGTGTTAAAAAAAAAATAAAAAATGTTAGTGTGGGAGTCTTCTGAAGCAGTCGTTGCGGAATTTCAAGACCATTGGAGCGGTTTTCCCAGTGGAGACATTACACGTTTGCAACAGTTGGAGTTTTGCAGCGGCATCTTGGAAGCTGAGTACTGGGATTTTCAGCAGCTGTTTGGGCTTATTTCGACGCCCCTGGAGCATTGGGTTTTCTGACGTTTTACCTGGGAACTTGGGAGTTGTTTTCTTTTGAAGGGGGGAGAAGGGCAGCTGTGCTGCAATTTTCCGACGACTTTCCAGCGTGTTCTATTAACCATTTGCGACCGACATTCATCGTCGTTACGCTTCTGCACCTGATTTCGTCACTTCGTTGATGGAGTTTGCTGACTTTCGTGGGACACGGACGCGTGCTCTCGCATGTGACTCAAACGACCTCGCGTTTGACGAACGGGTCGTTCATATTCATCGACCATCACGATATTCGCCCATCATCATTTCAAGAAATTCGACTGCCAGGCACCATCATCAATCGACCACTCGACGGTTTCACTGTTCATTGTCTTTCCGCTGGAGTATTTACCCTTGCCCGTTTGGTCACCAGAAGAATTCGAGCATCTTCGACGGCGGTGATTAAAAGCGATCGTTTCGACGCTTTCTGACCATCGATTTCACTTCGACGTCAAGACCTCGTCCGGCCCGCGTAATCATTACGCTCGTCACGGGGCTAAAGACTTACAGTCACTTCGGGGATTAAATTAGATAAAAGGTTCGACATCGATAAAGGGAGGGCTTTCCTTTAGAAGGTGGGAGAGTGTAAGGATTTCCGATTCCTTACTGGGACTCGCCACAGCGAGTACCGCGAACAGTGCGGATCCGTAGCCTCGGCCCTGGGTTATCGCGCCAAACCCGCCCCCAACGACCTTTTCGGCCCCAACCTGACCCCGAGTCGCCATGAACCCGTTTTGACCGCGTCACCCTCGGACTGTCGAGCCCTTGACTGGTCCAACCCTCGACATTCCACCTGGTCAACTCGCACTATATAAGCCCTAGGTCTCATTTGGATAGCACACTCTGTAATCACGTTCCCCTATAGTATTCTGCGCTATACTCTGAGTTATAATTCATAACACGCGGAATTCTGCAAACCGCAAAATTCTGGCAACCGCGGAATTCGGATTTCGGTAACCGAAACCAAGTCCGAAACCGAAACCGAAGTCGGTTCTCTAGAATTCAACTGAACACGCTCTGGGTGTGTGTTGGAGGAATTTTCTGAAGCTTGTTTCTCCCGCTGTTCTTGGCTGCAGGTTCCTGCAAGGCAACAGATTTCATAGCTGCTGTTTCCTCGCAAGCAAGTCTTCGAACAATCCCAATGCTCCAGACGAAAGTGCACCAGACGAAAGTGCTCCAGACAAAAGTGCTCCAGACAAAAGTGCACAAGATGAAGTGCTCCAAACGAAGTGCTCCAGACAAAGTGCTCCAGACGAAAGTGCTCTAGATGAAGATGCACCAGAAGAAATTTCTCGAAACAAAAGTGCACCAGATAAATGTACACCAGACAAAGTGCTCCAGACGAAGTGTTCCAGATGAAGTGCTCTAGACGAAGTGTAGTAGACGATGTGCACTAGACGAAAGTGATTTAGACGAAAGTGCACAAGACGACATGCACCAAACGAAGTGCACCAAACAAAGTGCTCTGAACAAAGTGCTCCAAACGAAGTGCTCTAGACGAAGTGCTCCGGACGAAGTGCTATAGACGAAGTGCTCCACACGAAGGTGCTCTTGATGAAATGCTGCAGACTAAAGTGCTCCAGAAGAAGTACTCTAGATGAAGTGCTCCAGACGAATGTGCTCCGGACAAAGTGCACCAAGCGAAGTGCTCCAGACGAAGTGCTCCAGACAAAGTGCTCCAGACGATGTGCTCCAGATAAAGTGCTCAAGACGAAGTGCTCCAAACGAAGTGCTCTAGACGAAGTGCTCTAGACGAAGTGCTCCAGACGAAGTGCTCCTGACGAAAGTGCTCCAGACGAAGTGCTCCAGACGAAAGCTCTCCAGACAAATGCGCACCAGACAAAGTGCACCAGATGAAGTGCTTTAGACAAAGTACTCCAAATGAAGTGCACCACGCGAAGTGCACCAGACAAAGTTCACGAGACAAAAATGCTCCAACCTATGTGCTCCAGACAAAGTGCTCCAGACGAACGTGCTCAATACGAAAAAGCAACAGAAAAAGTGCTCTTGACGAAGTGCTCCCGACAAAGTGCTCTAGACGAAGTGCTCTAGACAGAATGCTTGAGGCCAAAGAGCTACAAACAAAGGTACACCTGACGAAGTTCACAAGACGAAAGTGCTCCAGACTATGTGCTCCAGATGAAGTGCTCCAGACGAAAAAGCACCAAACAAAGTGCTCCTGACGAAACTGGTCCAGACAAAGTGCTCCAAACAAACGTGCTCTAGAGCAAAAATCACCAGACAAAGTGCTCAAGACGAAGTGCTCTGGACGAAAGTGCTCCAAGCAAAGTGCTCCAGGCAAAAGTTCCCCGAAAGAATGTGCTCCAGATGAACGTGCACTAGACGAAGTGCTCCAGGCAAAAGTGCACAAGACTAAGTGCTCCTGACAATGTGCTCTAGACCAAGTGCTCTAGACAAAGTGCTCCAGACCATGTGCTCTAGACCAAATGCTCCAGATGAAGTGCTCCAAACGAATGTGCTCTGGACAATAGTGCTCCAGACAAAAGTGCACCAGACGAAGTGCTCCACACGAATTGCTCCAGTCCAAGTGCTCCCGACGAAGTGCTCTAGACGAAAGTGCTCCAGACAAAAGTGCTCTAGACGAAGTGCTCCGGACGAAGTGCTCTAGACGAAGTGCTCCTGATAAAGTGCTCCTGACAAAAGTGCTATAGACAAAAGTGCACCCGAAGAAGTTCACCAGATAAAAGTACTCAGGACAATGTGCTCCAGACGAAGTGCTCAAGACGAAGGTGCTCTACACGGAAAAGCTCCAGACAATGTGCTCTAGACAAAGTGCTCCAGACGAAAGTGCTCCAAGCAAAGTGCTCCAGACGAAAGTTCTCCAGACGAAGTGCTCCAAACAAAAGTGCTCTAGATGAAAGTGCTCCAGACGAAGTGCTCCAAATGAACGTGCTCCAGACCAAAGAGGAACAGACGAAGTGCTCCAGACGAAAGTGCTCTAGACAAAAGTGCTCCAAGCGAAGTGCTCCACATGAACGTGCACTGGACAAAGTGCTCCAGTCGAAGTGCTCCAAATAAAGTGCTCGAGAACAAAAGCTCGAGACCAAGTGCTCGAGAACAAGTGCTCCAGACCAAGTGCTCCAAATAAAGTGCTCCAGACGCAGTGCTCTACAAGAAAGTGCTGTCGACAAATGTGCGCCAGAAGAAGTGCTCCAGACAAAGTGCACAAGATGAAGTGCACCAGACGAAGGTGCTCTAGACGAAGTGCACAAGATGAAGTGCACCAGACGAAGGTGCTCCAGATGAAAAAGCACGAGACAAAGTGCTCCAAATGAAAGTGCTCTTGAAGAAGTGCTCCAAACGAAAGTACTCCAGTCGAAGTGCTCCAGACAAACGTGCACTAGACGAATTGGTCTAGACAAGGTGCTCCAGTCAAAGTGCTCCAGACGAATGTGCTCCGGACAATAGTCCTCTACACAAAAGTGCACAAGACGAAGTGCTCCGGACAAATTGCTCCAGTCGAAGTGCTCCCAACGAAGTGCTCCAGACAAAAGTGCTCTAGACAAAAGTGCTCCAGACGAAAGTGCTCTAGACGAAACTGCACCAGATGAATGTGCACCAGATGAAGTGCTTCGGACGAAGTGCTCTAGATAAAGTGCTCTAGACGTTGTGCTGCAGACGAGCGCACTAGACAAAAGTGATTCATACGAAAGTAATTTAGACAAAGTGCACTAGACAACGTGCTCCAGACGAAGTGCTCCAGACGAAGTTCTCTATACGAAAGTGCTCCACACGAAAGTGCTGCAGATGAAGTGTGCACTAGATGAAGTGCTTCGGACGAAGTGCTCTAGACGAAGTGCTCCTGATAAAGTGCTCCAAACAAAAGTGCACCAAACGAAGTTCACCAGATAAAAGTACTCAGTACTATGTGCTCCAGATGAAGTGATCAAGACGAGCGTGCTCTAGACGGAAATGCCCCAGACAAAGCGCTCCAGACAAAGTGCTCTAAACAAACGTGCTCTAGACCGAAAAGCACCAGACGAAGTGCTCCAAACGAAGGGCTCTAGACGAAGTGCTCGAGACGAAATGCTCCAGATGAAAGTGCTATAGATGAAGTGCTCCAGACGAAAAAACTCGAGACAAAAGTGCTCCAGATGAAGTACTCCACACGAAGTGCTCCAAACTAACGTGCTTCAGACCAAAAAGCACTAGACGAAGTGCTCCATAAAAAATGCTCCAGACGAAAGTTCTCCAAACCAAAGTGCTCAAGACGAACGTGCACTAGATGAAGTGCTCCAGACGAAAGTGCACCAGACTAAGTGCTCGAGACGAAGTGCTCGAGACCAAGTGCCCCAGACCAAGTGCTCTAGACCAAGTGCTCCAAACCAAGTGCTCCAGACAAAAATGCTCCAGATGAAAGTGCTCTCGACAAAAGTGCACCAGACGAAGTGCTACAGACGAAGTGCTCCAAACGAACGCTCTCCAGACGAAAAGGCACCAGACGAAGTGCTCTTGATGAAGTGCTCTAAACGAAGTGCTCTAGACAAAGTGCTCCAGGCAAAGTGCTCCAGACGAAGTGCTCCGGATGAAAGTGCTTTAGACGAAGTGCTCCAGACGAAAGAACTCCGGACAAAAGTGCTCCAGATGAACGTCCACTAGACGAGGTGCTCTAGACAAAGTGCTCCAGACGAAGTGCTCCAGACGAAGTGCTCAAGGCAAAAGTGCAACATACTAAGTGCTCCTAACGAAGTGCTCTAGACCAAGTGCTCCAGACCATGTGCTCTTGACCAAGTGCTCCAGATAAAGTTCTCCAGACGATGTGCAGCAGACGAGCGCACTAGACAAAAGCGATTCATACGAAAGTAATTTAGACAAAGTGGACCAGACAACGTGCTGCAGACGAAGTGCTCCAGATGAAGTTCTCTATACGAAAGTGCTCCACACGAAAGTGCTGCAGATGAAGTGTGCAGATGAAAGTGCTCCACAAAAAGTACTCTAGACAAACTGCTCTACACGAATGTTCTCCAGACAAAGTGCATTATGCAATGGGCTCAAGACGAAGTGCTCCGGACGAAGTGCTCTAGACGAAGTGCTCCTGATAAAGTGCTCCAAACAAAAAAGCACCAGACGAAGTTCACCAGATAAAAGTACTCAGGACAATGTGCTCCAGATGAAGTGCTCAAGACGAGCGTGCTCTAGACGGAAATGCCCCAGACAAAGCGCTCCAGACAAAGTGCTCTAGACCGAAAAGCACCAGACGAAGTGCTCCAAACGCAGGGCTCTAGACGAAGTGCTCGAGACGAAATGCTCCAAATGAAAGTGCTTTAGATGAAGTGCTCCAGACAAAAAAACTCGAGACAAAAGTGCTCCAGACGAACGTGCACTAGACGGGGTGCTTTAGACAAAATGCTTCAGATGAAGTGCTCCAGACGAAGTGCTCCAGGCGAAAGTGCAACATACTAAGTGCTCCTAACGAAGTGCTCTAGACCAAGTGCTCCAGACCATGTGCTCTTGACCAGGTGCTCTAGATAAAGTTCTCCAGACGAAAGTGCTCCAGAAAGTGCTCCAGACAAAAGTGCTCCAGACGAAAGTGCACAAGACGAAGTGCTCCAGACGAAGTGCTCCAGATGAAGTGCTCCAGACGAAAGTGCTCTAGACGAAAGTGCACCAGACGAAAGTTCTCGAGACGAAAGTGCACCAGATGAATGTGCACCAGATGAAGTGCTTCGGACAAAGTGCTCCAGATGAAGTGCTCCAGACGAAGTGCAGCAGAGGAAGCGCACTAGACGAAAGTGATTCAGACGAAAGTATTTCAGACAAAAGTGCACCAGACAACGTGTTCCAGATGAAGTGCTCCAGACAAAGTTCTCTATACGAAAGTGCTCCACACAAAAGTGCTCCAGATGAAGTGCTGTAGACGAAAGTGCTCCACAAGAAGTACTCTAGACGAAGTGCTCTTGACGAATGTGCTCCAGACAAAGTGCATAAAGCAAAGTGCTCTAGACGAAGTGCGCCTAATAAAGTGCTCCAAAAAAAAATGCTCCAGACAAAAGTGCACCAGACGAAGTTCACCAGATGAAAATACTCAGGACTATGTGCTCCGGACGAAGTGCTCAAGACGAACGTGCTCTAGACGGAAAAGCTCCAGACAAAGTGCTCAAGACAAAGTGCTCTAAACGAACGTGCTCTAGACCGAAAAGCACCAGACAAAGTGCTCCAAACGAAGGGCTCTCGACAAAGTGCTCCAGACGAAAGTGCTCCAGGTGAAGTGCTCCGGACGAAAGTTCTCGTCGTTTGGAGCACTTCGTCGGGAGCACTTTCGTTTGGAGCACTTTGTCTCATGCTTTTTCATCTAGAGCACCTTCGTATGGAGCACTTTGTTTGGAGCACTTCTTCTAGTGCATTTTTGTCGAGAGCACTTTCTTCTGGAGCGCTTCGTCTGGAGCACTTTGTTTGGAGCACTTGGTCTGGAGCACTTGGTCTGGAGCACTTGTTCTCGAGCACTCCATGTGGAGCACTTCGTCTGGAGCACTTTCGGCTGGAGCACTTTGTCTGGTGCTATTTCGTCTGGAGCACTTCGTCTGGTGAAGGTCGTCTGGTACACTTTCGTTTGGTGCACTTCATCTTGTGCACTTCGTCTGAAGCACTTTGTCTGTAGCACTTCGTCTGGTGCACTTTTGTCTAGAGCACTTTCGTCTGGAACAATTTCTTCTGGAGCACTTCATCTAGAGCACTTCATCTTAAGCACTTCCTCCAGTGCACTTTCGTCCGGAGCGCTTCATCTAGAGCACTTCATCTGAAGCACTTCCTCTAGTGCATCTTCGCTTTGCTTCTCTTCGCTTGTCTTCGCTTCGCCTTGCTTCGCTTCGCTTTGCTTAGCTTCGCTTCGCTTTGCTTAGCTTCGCTTCGCTTTGCTTAGCTTTGCTTCGCTACGCTTAGCTTCGCTTCGCTTCGATTAGTTTCGCTTAGCTTCGCTTAGCTTCGTGTTGGCTTCTCTTAGCTTCGCTTTGCTTCGCTTCAATTAGCTTCGTGTTTGCTTCTCTAAGCTTCTCTTCGCTTCGATTAGTTTCGCTTAGCTTCGTGTTCGATTTGCTTAGCTTCGGTTCACTTCGCTTCGCTTACCTTCGCTTTGCTTCGCTAAGTTGTGTTCGCTTTGCTTAGCTTCGCTTCGATTAGCTTTGCTTAGCTTTGTATTCGCTTCGCTTAGCCTCGCTTCGCTTAGCTTCGCTTAGCTTCACTTCGCTTCACTTAGCTTCGCTTAGCTTCGCTTCGCTTTGCTTAGCTTCGCTTCGCTTTGCTTAGCTTCGCTTCGCTTTGCTTAGCTTCGCTTCGCTTCGCTTAGCTTTGCTTCAGTTTGCTTTGCTTTGCTTAGCTTCGCTTCGATTTGCTTTGCTTCGCTTCGCTTTGCTTCGCTTCGCTTAACTACGCTTAGCTTCGCTTTGCTTCGCTTAGCTTCGCTTAGATACGCTTAGCATCGCTTCGCTTCCCTTAGCTTCGCTACGCTTTGCTTACCTATGCTTAGCTTCCCTTCGCTTCACATAGCCGCGCTTAGCTTCGCGTTGCTTCTCTTAGCTTTGCTTCTCTTCTCTTCGCTTCTCTTTGCGTCTCTTCGCTTTGCTTCGCTTAGCTTCGCTTAGCTTCACATAGCTTTGCTTCGCTTTGCTTAGCTTCGCTTAGCTTTGCTTAGTTTCGCTTCGCTTCTCTTCGCTTCCCTTCGCTTCTCTTCCCTTATCTTCGCTTCGCTTCCCTAAGCTTCGCTTAGCTTCGCTTCGCTTAGCTTCGCTTAGATTCGCTTAGCTTCGCTTAGCTTCTCTTCGCTTCGCATAGCTTCGCTTAGATTCGCATCGCATAGCTTTGCTTAGCTTCGCTTAGCTTCGCTTCGTTTCGCTTAGCTTCGCTTCGGTTCGCCTAGCTTCGCTTCGCTTCCCATATCTTCGCTTTGCTTCCCATATCTTCGCTTCGCTTAGCTTCTCTTTACTTCGCTTCGCTTAGCTTCGCTTCCCTTCGCCTAGCTTCTCTTAGCTTCAGGTTCGCTTCCCTAAGCTTCACTTTGCTTCGCTTCGATTAGTTTCGCTTAGCTTCACTTCGCTTCTCTTCGCTTCTCTTCGCTTTGCTTCGCTTCAATATGCTTTGCTTCGCTTTGCTTTGCTTAGCTTCACTTGGCTTCGCTTCGCTTAGCTTCCCTGTGCTTTGCCTAGCTTCGATCTGCTTCGCTTCGCTTCGCTTAGCTTCGTCTTCGCTTCCCTTAGCTTTGCTTTGCTTCTCTTCGCTTCGCTTCTCTTTGCTTCTCTTCGCTTAGCTTTGCTTAGCTTAGCTTAGCTTCGCTTCGCTTCGCTTAGCTTCGTTTAGCTTCGCTTCGCTTCGCTTAGCATCGCTTTTCTTCGCTTCCCTTAGCTTTACTTGACTTTGCTTTGCTTCGCTTAGCTTCGCTTCGCTTCACTTCAATTCGCTTCGATTTGCTTTGCTTCGCTTCCCTTAGCTTCGCTTAGCTTCGCCTTGCTTCGCTTCGCTTAGCTTCGCTTCGCTTCTTTTCGCTTCTCTTTGCTTCGCTTCGCTTTGCTTCGCTTAGCTTCGCTTAGCTTCACTTCGCTTCGCTAAAAATTCGCTTCCCTTAGCTTCGCTTCGCTTTGCTTTGCTTCGCTTAGATTCGCTTCGCTTCACTTCGCTTTGCTTCGCTTAGCTTTGCTTCGCATCGCTTAGCTTCGCTTCATTTCGCCTAGCTTTGCTTAGCTTCATGTTCGATTCGCTAAGCTTCGCTTCGCTTCGCTTTGCTTCGCTTCGCTTCGTTTAGCTTTGCTTCGCTTCGATTAGCTTCGCTTCGCTTCGCTTAGCTTCGCTTCGGTTCGATTAGCTTCGCTTAGCTTCGTGTTCGCCTTGCTTAGCCTCGCTTCGCTTAGCTTCGGTTTGCTTCCCTTAGCTGCGCTTCGCTTCGCATAGCTGCGCTTAGTTTCGCTTAGCTTCGCTTAGCTTTGCTTAGCTTCACTTAGCTTCGCTTAGCTTTGCATAGCTGCGCTTAGCTTTGCTTAGCTGCGCTTAGCTTCGCTTAGCTTAGCCTTGCCTTGCTTCGCTTTGCTTCGCTTCGCTTCTCTAAGATTTGCTTAGCTTCGCTTCGCTTCGCTTCTCTTCGCTTCGCTTCGCTTTGCTTTGCTTTGCTTCGTTTAGCTTCACTTCCCTTAGATTCGCTTAGCTTCAGTTCGCTTAGCTTCGCTTCGCTTAAATTCGCTTCGCTTAGCTTCGCCTCGCTTTGCTAAGCTTCGCTTAGATCCGCTTCGTTTCGCTTCGCTTTGCTTCGCTTTGCTTCGCTTAGCTTTGCTTCGCTTCGCTTAGCTTCGCTTAGCTTCGCTTAGCTTCGCTTAGCTTCGCTTCCCTTCGCTTCGCATATCTTCGCTTAGCTTCACTTCGCTTCGCCTAGCTTCGCTTCGCTTCGCCTAGCTTTGCTTAGCTTCGCTTCGCTTCGCTTCGATTAGCTTTGCTTAGCTTCTTGTTCGCTTCTCTTATCTTCGCTTCGCTTCGCTTCGATTAGCTTCGCTTCGCTTCGCTTAGATTCGTGTTCGCTTCGCTTAGCTTCTCTTCACTTCGCTTCGCTAAGCTTCCCTTAGCTAAGCCTCCCTTAGCTTCATGTTCGCTTCGCTTAGCTTCGCTTCTCTTCGCTTCGCTTCGCTTCGCTTCGCATCGCTTCGATAAGCTTTGCTTTGATTAGCTTCGTGTTCGATTCGCTTCACTTAGCTTCGCTTAGCTTCTCTTTGCTTCGCTTCGCTTAGCTTAGCTTCGCTTAGCTTCTCTTAGCTTCGATTCGCTTCGCTTAGCTTCGCTTAGCTTTGCTTTTCTTCACTTAGCTTTGCTTAGTTCGCTTCACTTCTCTTCAATTTTTTTCTCTTCAGTTCCCTTAGCTTCGCTTTGCTTCCCTTAGCTTCGCTTAGCTTCGCATAGCTTCGCTTTGCTTCTCTTCGCTACTCTTCGCGTCGCTTCGCTTAGCTTCGCTTAGCTTCGCTTCGCTTAGCTTCGCTAAGCTTCGCTTCGCGTAGCTTCGCTTAGATTTGCCTCGCTTAGCTTCGCTTTGCTTCGCGTAGCTTCGCTTCGCGTCGCATATCTTCGCTTCGCTTCTCTAAGCTTAGCTTAGCTTCGCTTCGCTTCTCTTCGCTTCTCTTCGCTTCGCTTAGCTTCACGTCGCTTCACTTAGCTTCCCTTAGCTTCATGTTCGCTTCGCTTAGCTTTGCTTCGCTTTGCTTCGATTAGCTTCGCTTCGCATAGCTTCGCTTAGCTTCGCTTTGCATCGCTTAGCTTCGCTTCGCTTCCCTTAGTATCGGTTCGCTTCCCTTAGTTTCGCTTAGCTTTGCATAGCTGCGCTTAGCTTCGCTTTGCTTCACTTAGCTTCGCTTCTCTTCGCTTCGCTTCTCTTTGCTTCTCTTTGCTTCTCTTCGCTTCGCTTCCCTTAGCTTCGCTTCGCTTCTCGTAGCTTCGCTTAGCTTCGCTTCGCTCCGCTTATCTTTGCTTCGTTTCGCTTCGCTTTGCTTAGCTTCACTTCGCTTCGCTTAGCTTCGCTTCTCTTAGCTTCGCTTAACTTCGCTTTGCTTTGCTTAGCTTCGCTTCGCTTCGCTTAGCATCGCTTCGCTTCTCTTCGCTTAGCTTCACCTAGCTTCGCATAGCTTCGCTTAGTTCTGCTTAGATTCGCTTAGCATCGCTTTGCTTCGCTTAGCTTTGCTTTGCTTTGCTTAGCTTCGCTTCGATTCACTTTCCTTAGCTTCGGTTCGCTTCTCTTCGCTTTGCTTCACTTCGCTTAGCTTCGTGTCGCTTCGCATAGCTTCGCGTCGCTTCGCATAGCTTCGCTTCGCTTAGCTTAGCTTTGCTTAGCTTCGCTTAACTTTGCTTTGCTTCGATTAGCTTTGCTTCGCTTAGCTTTGATTCGCTTCACTTAGCTTCGCTTCGCTTCGTTTAGCTTCGCTTCGCTTCCCTTAGCTTCGCTTTGATTCGCTTAGCTTCGCTTAGCTTCTCTTAGCTTCATTTCGCATTGCTTTGCTTCGCTTCGCTTCGCTTAGCTTTGCTTCGCTTCACTTTTCTTAGCTTTGGTTCACTTCCCTTAGCTTCGTTTTGATTCCCTTAGCTTCGCTTAGCTTCGCTTGGCTTCTCTTAGCCTCGCTTACCTTCGCTTCGCTTCGCTTAGCTTTGCTTCGTTTCTCTTCGCTTCTTTTAGCTTCTCTTAGCTTCGTGTTCGCTTCCCTTCGATTAGCTTCGCTTAGCTTCGTGTTCGCTTCGCTTAGCTTCTCTTCACTTGGCTTCGATTAGCTTCGCTTAGCTTCAAGTTCGCTTTGCCTAGCTTCCCTTAGCTTCGCTTCGCTTCTCTTCGCTTCGCTTAGCTTTGCTTAGCTTCGCTTCACTTCTCTTCGCTTTTCTTCTCTTCAGTTCCCTTAGCTTCGCTTAGCTTCGCATAGCTTCGCTTTGCTTCTCTTCGCTACTCTTCGCGTCGCTTCACTTAGCTTCGCTTAGCTTCGCTTCGCTTAGCTTCGCTTAGCTTTGCTTCGCTTCGCGTTGCTTCGCTTAGCTTCGCTTCGCTTAGATTTGCCTCGCTTAGCTTCGCTTTGCTTCGCGTAGCTTCGCTTCGCGTCGCATATCTTCGCGTCGCTTCTCTAAGCTTAGCTTAGCTTTGCTTTGCTTCTCTTCGCTTCTCTTAGCTTTGCTTCGCTTTGCTTAGCTTCACGTCGCTTCACTTAGCTTCCCTTAGCTTCATGTTCGCTTCGCTTAGCTTTGCTTCGCTTTGCTTCGATTAGCTTCGCTTCGCATAGCTTCGCTTTGCTTCGCTTAGCTTCGCTTTGCATCGCTTAGCTTCGCTTCGCTTCCCTTAGTATCGGTTCGCTTCCCTTAGTTTCGCTTAGCTTTGCATAGCTGCGCTTAGCTTCGATTTGCTTCACTTAGCTTCGCTTCTCTTCGCTTCGCTTCTCTTTGCTTCTGTTCGCTTCGCTTAGCTTAGCTTCAAATAGCTTCGCATAGCTTCTCTTAGATTCGCTTCGCTTCGCTTCGCTTTCGCTTAGCTTCGCTTTGCTTCTCTTTGCTTCTCTTCGCTTCGCTTCCCTTAGCTTCGCTTCGCGTCTCTTAGCTTCGCTTAGCTTCGCTTCGCTCCGCTTATCTTTGCTTCGTTTCGCTTCGCTTCTATTAGCTTCGCTTCGCTTTGCTTCTCTTCGCTTCTCTTCGCTTAGCTTCGCTTCGCTTAGCTTTGATTAGCTTCGCTTAGCTTTGCATAGCTTCGCTTCGCTTTACTTAGCTTCGCTTCACTTCGCGTAGCTTCGCTTAGATTCGCTTCGCTTAGCTTTGCTTAGCTTCCCTTAGCTTCGCTTCGCTTCTCTTCGCTTCGCTTCGTTTTGCTTTGCTTAGCTTCGCTTCAATTCGCTTAGCCTCGCTTTGCTTCCCTTAGCTTCGCTTCGCTTCTCTTAGCTTCGCTAAGCTTTGCTTTGCTTTGCTTCGCGTAGCTTCCCTTCGCTTCTCTTAGCTTCGCTTAGCTTCGCTTCGCTTCTTTTCGCTTCTCTTCGCTTTGCTTTGCTTAGCTTCGCCTTGCTTCGCCTAGCCTCGCTTTGCTTCCCTTAGCTTCGCTTAGCCTCGCTTTGCTTTGCTTCGCTTAGCTTTGCTTCGCTTTGCTTAGCTTTGCTTCGCTTCGCTTCTCTTCGCTTCTCTTCGCTTCTCTCCACTTCTCTTCCCTTAGCTTCGCTTAGCTTTGCTTCGCTTTGCTTCCCTTAGCTTCCCTTCGCTTCGCTTCCCTTAGCTTCCCTTAGCTTTGCTTCGCTTCGCTTCGATTAGCTTCGCTTCGCTTCGCTATGCTTCCTGTTTGCTTTGCTTCGCATAGCTTCGCTTAGCCTTGCATAGCTGCGCTTAGCTTCACTTAGCTTCACTTAGCTTCGCTTCTCTTCGCTTCGCTTCTCTTTGCTGCTCTTCGCTTCGCTTAGCTTAGCTTCGCAAAGTTTCGCATAGCTTCGCTTAGATTCGCTTAGCTTGGCTTCGCTTCTCATCGCTTCTCTTCGCTTCGCATCCCTTAGCTTCGCTTCGCTTCTCTTAGCTCCGTTTCGCTCCGCTTATCTTTGCTTCGTTTCGCTTCGCATCTATTAGCTTCGATTAGCTTCGCTTCGCTTCGCATAGCTTTGCTTTGCTTCTCTTCGCTTCTCTTCGCTTAGCTTCGCTTAGCTTCACTTAGCTTCGCTTCCCTTAGCTTTGCTTCGCTTTGCTTAGCTTCACTTCGCTTCGCGTAGCTTCGCTTCGCTTCGCGTAGCTTCGCTTCGCTTTGCTTCGCCTAGCTTTGCTTAGCTTCGCTTCACATCGCTTCGCTTTGCCTAGCTTCGCTTAGCTTCGCTTCGCTTCGATTAGCTTTGCTTACCTTCTTGTTCGCTTCGCTTATCTTCGCTTTGCTTCGCTTCGCTTCGCTTAGCTTCGCTTTGCTTTGCTTAGCTTCGCTTCGCTTCGCGTAGCTTTGCTTAGATTCGCTTCGCTTAGCTTTGCTTTGCTTCGCGTAGCCTCGCTTCGCTTCTCTTAGCTTCGCTTAGCTTCGCTTCGCTTCGCTTAGCCTCGCTTTGCTTCCCTAAGCTTTGCTTCGCTTCGCTTAGCCTCGCTTCGCTTTGCTTGGCTTAGCTTTGCTTCGCTTCGCTTAGCTTTGCTTCGCTTAGCTTCCCTTACCTTCGCTTCGCTTCCCTTTGCTTCGCTTCGCTTCGCTTAGCTTTGCTTCGCTTCGCTTTGCTTGGCTTAGCTTCGCTTCTCTTCACTTCTCTTCACTTCTCTTCCCTTAGCTTCGCTTCGCTTCGCTTCCCTTAGCTTCGCTTCGCTTAGCTTCGCTTCCCTTAGCTTCGCTTCGCTTAGCTTCGCTTCGCTTCGCTTCGCTTCCCTTAGCTTCCCTTCGCTTCGCTTCGCTTCGATTAGCTTTGCTTAGCTTCCGGATTGCTTCGCTTCGCTTAGCTTCTTGTTCGCTTCGCTTAGCCTCGCTTCGCAGCTTCGCTTCGCTTCGCTTACCTTCGCTTCGCTTTGCTTACCTTCACTTCGCTTCGTTTAGCTTCGCTTCGCTTTGCTTAGCTTCGCTTAGCTTCGCTTAGCTTTGCTTAGCTTCTCTTTGCTTCGCTTAGCTTCGCTTAGCTTCGCTTTGCTTCCCTTAGCTTTGGTTCGCTTCCCTTAGCTTCGCTTTGCTTCACATACCTGCGCTTAGCTTCGCTTTGATTCTCTTAGCTTTGCTTCTCTTCGCTTCGCTTCTCTATGCTTCTCTTCGCTTCGCTTAGCTTCGCTTTGCTTCACTTAGCTTCACTTCAATTTGATTCGCTTCTCTTCGGTTCTCTTCGCTTCGCTTGGCTTCGCTTTGCTTCCCTTAGCTTCGGTTGACTTCACTTAGTTTCGCTTAGCTTCTCTTAGCTTCGCTTCGCTTCGCATAGCTGCGCTTAGCTTTGCTTTGCTTCTCTTAGCTTCGCTTCTCTTCGCTTCCCTTCTCCTTGCTTCTCTTTGCTTCGCTTCGCTTAGCTTTGCTTCGCTTAGCTTCGCTTTGCTTCACTTCGCTTAGCTTTGCTTCGCTTCTCTTCGCTTCTCTTCGCGTCACTTCGCTTCCCTTAGCTTCGCTTAGCTTTGCCTTGCTTCGCTTTGCTTCTCTTAGCATCGCTTAGCTTCGCTTTGCTTCGCTTAGCTTCGCTTCGCTTCTCTTTGCTTCGCTTCGCCTAGCTTCGCCTAGCTTCGCTTTGCTTCGCTTCCCTTAGCTTCGCTTCACTTTGCTTAGCTTTGCTTAGCTTTGCTTCGCTTCTCTTCGCTTCTCTTCGCTTCTCTTCACTTCTCTTCCCTTAGCTTCGCTTAGCTTTGCTTCCCTTAGCTTCCCTTAGCTTCGCTTCGCTTCCCTTAGCTTCCCTTAGCTTCGCTTCGCTTCGCTTTGCTTCGCTTCGCTTAGCTTCGCTTCGCTTCGCTTAGCTTCCTGTTTGCTTCGCTTTGCTTAGCTTCGCTTCGCTTTGCTTAGCTTCGGTTCGCTTCGCTTAGCTTCGCTTCGCTTCGCTTCGCTTCTCTTTGCTTCTCTTCGCTTCGCTTCCCTTAGCTTTGCTTCGCTTAACTTTGCATCGTTTTGCTTCGCTTCTAATAGCTTCGCTTCGCTTCGCTTTGCTTTGCTTAGCTTCGCTTAGCTTTGCTTCGCTTTGCTTAGCTTCGTTTAGCTTCGCTTGGCTTTGCTTCGCTTCTCTTCGCTTAGCTTCGCTTAGCTTCGCTTCCCTTCGCTTTGCTTCGCTTAGCTCCGCTTAGATTCGCTTGGCTTTGCTTCGCTTCGCTTAGCTTTGCTTCGCTTCGCATAGCTTCGCTTCGCTTTGCTTAGCTTCGTTTCGTTTCGCTTAGCTTTGCTTTGCTTCGCTTCCCTTAGCATCGGTTCGCTTCCCTTAGCTTCACTTGGCTTCGCTTAGCTTCGCGTAGCTTCGCTTCGCTTCACATAGCTGCGCTTTGCTTCGTTTTGCTTCTCTTAGCTTTGCTTCTCTTCGCTACGCTTCTCTTTGCTTCTCTTCGCTTAGCTTCGCTTAGCTTCGCTTTGCTTCGCTTAGATTCGCAAAGCTTCGCTTCGCTTCGCTTAGCTTCCCTTCGCTTCGCTTATATTCGCTTAGCTTCGCTTCGCTTTTCGTAGCTTCCCTTCGCTTCGCTTAGCTTCTCTTCAGTTCGCTTCGCTTAGCTTCATGTTCGCTTCACTTATCTTCGCTTCGATTAGCTTTGCTTAGCTTCCTGGTCGCATCACTCAGCCTCGCTTTGCTTAGCTTCGCTTCGCTTCGCTTAGCTTCACTTTGCTTCGCTTAGCTTCGCTTAGCTTCTCTTAGCTTCGCTTCGTATTGCTTAGCTTCGCCTAGCTTCGCTTAGCTTTGCTTCGCTTCGCTTTGCTAAGCTTTGCTTTGTTTCACTTTGCTTCGCTTCGCTTCGCTTAGTTTCGCTTAGCTTCGTTTGGCTTCGCTTAGCTGCGCTTAGCTTCGCTTAGTTTCGCTTAGCTTCGCTTAGCTTCGCTTAGCTTTGCTTCGCTTCGCTTAGCTTCGCTTAGCTTAGCTTCGCTTAGATTTGCTTCGCATCGCTTCGCTTCGCTTCGTTTCGCTTCGCTTCATTTTGCCTTAACTTCGCTTCGCTTCGCTTAGCTTCGCTTCGTTTTGCTTAGCTTCGCTGAGCTTTGCTTTGCTTCGCCTAGCTTCGCTTAGATTTGCTTAGCTTTGCTTAGCTTCACTTCGCTTCGCTTAGCTTCGCTTCTTAGCTTCGCTTAACTTCGCT
>BQMB01002208.1:0-48384 GCA_027943415.1 Closterium sp. NIES-67 | reverse complement strand
AGAGTACAACACACACTCATAAGAACACTCTGTATTCCCTTGTCTAATCCAATGCGCTATTTCTGAGACTCGCCTCCATACAGTCCACAGTCATAAAGTCACCAAGTCCTAACCACTGGACAAGAAGGGATGTCATCAGGAGGGTTAGGCTGCATATATCCACCTTCCCGAGGAAAGCCTCCCCAGTACCCTCCCTAGAGATAGAGAGTGATCGACATGGTTATCCCAGTGCCACGACACACCCCCCGCTGGGAACGCGTGTACACCAGGAATTGAACTCCGGATGGCTTTTGATACCAAGTCATAAAGTCACCAGTCCTAACCATTGGCACAAGAAGGAAGGGATGTCGTCAGGAGGGTTAGGCTCCATATATCCACTCGTCAACTTTATACATATATTTATATGTAGAAGTTATAGACTAGATAGGTTTGTATTCTTAGAGGGTACAACTCCAACCTTATTTCTCCCTGTACACTTGTTCTAGTTTATTCTGCTATTCTAATATGGTATCATCGTTAGGTTAGGTCCGCCTACCTGCTTCCGCCATAGCCCTAGCCTACCGCCCCGTCGTACCCCTAGCCTTAGCGCACCCGCCTGCCCCCACCGCCCGCCGGTCCCCTAACGCCATGCCTGCCCTTACGTACCCCGCCGGCCCCTTTCACGCCGCCGGTTCTCGCGTACCCACTGGCCCTAGCGCGCCTTGCGGCCCTTAGCGCCCCGCCGGCCTTAGCGCCTCGCCGGCCCCTCGCGCACACCCGTCGGCCCCTCGCTTGCTCGCCGGCCCCTCGCGTACCCGCTGGCCCCTCGCGCACCCAGCCGGCCCTCCTCTCCCCTCCCTCCCCCCCCCCCCCCCGCGGCTACCCCGCCGGCCCCTTGCATGCCCACCGGCCCTCGCATGCCGCGCCGGCCCTCGCGTGCCTTGCCGACCCTCGCACGCCTTGCCGGCCTTTCACGCCCGCCGGCCCTCGCGTCCTCGCCGGCCCTCGCGCACCCTGCCATCCCCCCCCCATCACGCGTACCCGCCGGCCCCTCGCGTACCCCACCGGCCCCTCGCGTGCGCGCCGGCCCTAGCGCTCCCGCCGGCCTTGGCGCCCCGCCCCCCCTTCGAGTCCCGCTGTCCATCGCGCCTCACCGGTATGCTGCGCCCCATGCCCTAGGCGCCCTGCTCAGCCTTCCGCCCGGTCTTCCCACCGGAGAGTCCGTCCGCCACGCTGCCGTGCCGCCGTGCGCTATGCCGCCGTGTCGCTGTGCCGCTGTGCCGCCGTGTCACTATGCCGCTGAGCCGCTGCGACGACGTGTCACAGTGCCGCCGTGGAGATGTGCCGCTAAGCTGCACGATGGCAGACGCTGTACTCCGCCTGGACGCGGAGGGGCACGCGTGGCTTGGCTTGTCGACCTTCGCCGTCACCTGACAGGTCAGCGCCAGGATGGGCGCTCCCTGGCTGTGCATGTTGATGGTTTGCTTCCCCGCCCCTCCGCGCCTGATCCCCTCACTGCTGACCCCACCATTGTTGAGCGTGAGGCCTTTTCTGCAGCTGCGCTCGCTCCTGTTGTCTGGGATTCCCGTGATGCCGTAACGCAGCTCACCATTAGTCATGCTCTCCCTCTATCTGAGCGTCCGCGCTTCACTGCTGTCGCGAACGCCAAGGATTTCCTAGATGACTTAGTTGAACGCTACTCCACACCTGCCTTCGCCTCTGCTGCCCCTAATCCTCCCCATGCTATTCCCCGATCTTTCCGCTTTCCCCAATGTTGCTGACCTCGCCACTCACCTCTGTGCACTAGAGACTAGCTACCGCGCCGCTAGCACTGCCACCCCTGCTCACTGCCTTTCCCCCACCGTTCTGCGCTACCCTGTACCTTATTGCCATGCGCCTGCCGGACCGCTTAGCCACTGCCCGCGACCACTTCCTAAGCCAGCACCCTGGTGACCTCACCCTGACCGCCTTTGTTACTGCCCTGTCTGAGATAGAGACTTGCCAGCGCACTATCGCTCAGTCGAGCGGTGTTGTGGCAGTCCCTATCTTTCAGGGTTGTGCTTCCTCCCAGTGCACGTACGCTGACGTTTCCACCGCAGTCGCCACGGCTGCCCCGCCGCTGAGACCGCAGCTGCAGTGTCCCCGCAGCAGCGACAACGTCGGGGCCGTCGTGGCCCCAAGGGAGGGCGTGGTGGTGGTGCTGGTGGTGGTAGTGGTGGTGGCGGGGACAGTGGTTCCGACGAGGGTGTTGGGCCTGGTGTCCAGGAGCAGCAGCAGCCGCAGCCGACGCAGCACCAGCAGTCGCAGCAGCCGCAGCAGCAGCCGCAGCAGCCGTGGACCCGCCTCCCGTCGGGGTGGTCAGGAGCCTTCGGAGGTGGTGGCCGTGGTGGCGGCCTCTCGCAGCTGGGCGTCTACCGGCAGCTTCGGTGTTGTGAGCTGCCAGTACCAGCTCCAGATCGGCCCCTCCATGGCACTGTGTGCCGCCGCTGCACCGGACCGCCTGCTGCTTCCGCCGCCTCGACGACCTCTTTCGTCGCCGCTTTGGCCCGGCCCCGGACCTCCCTGCCTGGCCAGTCTGCTACGCCACGGTGTTCCTGTTTTTGAGTTAGACATGGATCATGCAGCACAAACACAAGACTTCTCTCCAAAGGTTTAAGGTGCCAACCAACTGGCAACGCTGCCCCTCTTCCCTTCTAGTTCAACCACGCCAGCTGCATACCGGCTCTTAGCTGCCCCTTCCCTCTCTCCCCCACTCTCGCTCCCTCTCGATCTCTTCCCTCTCTCCCCTCTCCCTCTCTCCATCTCTCACTTTCCCCTGCCTAGCTTCCTCAACCCATGAGCGAGGACCAGCACCATAGCAGCCAGCCACACAGGTGGCCCATCCAAGTCACGCATGTGCCCAATCCCAAACACCTTCCCACTTTCCCTTTTCCTACCCCTACCCTGCACCTGCTCCGGCCCCTCTCCCTTCTCCTCCCTTGCCCTGCCCCTGCCCCTGCCCTTGCCCCTCCCACCCTTCCTCCTGCGCCCACGGGAAGAGCAGCAGTGGCAGCCACGGGTGTTGGAGCAGGGGCACCATCACCAACTGGTGCTGCTGCCTCCAACATCATGTTGTCCTTCTCTGATGGCTCCACCTCTGCTGCCTCGCCTGATGCACTTGCTCCTATTGACCCTGTTGCCCCTGTTGCCCCTGCAGTGGAAACAGCCCCAGTGCAACCATCCCTCCTCATGCCGCGTGCCCCTTCATCCCCACTTGCCACCACCACCTCTCCTCCACCTCTGCCCCTTCTCCTCGCTCTACGCCTGCCTCTTCTCATCCTCTTCCTCCTCTCCCTCCTCGTCCTCTGCTCCCATGACAATCTCTTCCTCCCCCTCTATTCCAAATTCTTCCACTTCATCCTCACCCTGCTGTTGCTCTGCCATGTCGCCACTCCCCTCTGGTGTTCCAAACCCTCTTCCTCAGAATCCCTCATCAAATCCCCCTCCTTCTTCTCATCTTCGTTCTCCTTCTCACCACCAGCTGCAGCAGCAGCAGCAGCAGCAGCACCGCCACCACTACTAACATCCACAGCACCATTCGTCCTGGACACCTTTCTTGCCCGTCCCATTACCTCCTCTCCACCCTCACCCACCCACCCTGCTCCCTCTCCATCCGCCCCCTCTCCTCCTCCCTCAACCTCCCCCACCTTCCCTTCCTCTTCCTCCCTCCACCCCCCCTCCGTTTCCTCTTCCTCCTCTGTACCACCCCCACCCCCTCCTCCCCACACCTCCCTTCCGCACTATACTAATCTCCTTCAAATCACAAGCCCCTCTTCCCTCACTCTCTTCACTTATTCTCACCCACTCCCACACACAATGCCCCTCCCTTGCATACCATCCCTCCACTCCCTCTCCTCCTCCACTCCTCCTTCCATCCACGCCCTCCTCTCCCTCCTCTCCCCCCTCTCCCTCCCATCCCTCCCTGCACCCTCCCCTTCCCCTCCCTCCTCTGTCCGAGTTGTCCCTAAACAGATAGGTCGGTACTTCGCAAATGGGCAGGCCCAGATTGGCTTGAAGGGCCAACACCTCCCTTAGGCGCTGACAGATTAGTTCTGCCCTGCATTCTCTGTATGCTGACGCTTCTAGTGTGTCCGGATCTTATTACCTCATGTTCTCTAGCTTAGGCATAGCACCTGTGTGTAGTACAAACTCCTTTGCTGCGTCAGGCGTAGGACTGTTTGCTTTGTCTAGCCTAGACCCGGTGTCAGGCTTGTTTACGCTGAACACTGCTTCCCCCCAGTTGGCGCGTCCCCTCGGGTCCTGAGTCTACCCAGGTCGCTGCGGCTTGCTCGTGTCGGTCGCTCACTCACACGTGGCACCACCGCCTAGGTCACCTCGCACTACCACGTCTGCGTTACATGTCCCAGCACCATCTTGTCCTTGGTCTCCCTGCGTCGCTCCCTACCCTCCCTCCCTCGCCTGCGCCGCCGTGCACGCCTACGTCGAGGGCCGGCTGCACCGTGCTCCTCACTCCTCCTCGCTTCGCCCTGCCACCGCACCCCCAGATCCTGCACCTGGACGTCTGGGGCCCAGCTTCCGTCCCTGGACCGCGTCGCAAGCGCTACTTTCTCGTGCTCGTCGACGACTACACGCGCTACACCACGGTGTTTCCCTTGGAGTGGAAGGCCGGCATGCCTGATGTTCTTATCCCATGGGTCGTAGCTGCGCACCTCCACTGCGATCTCCCTGTGCTGTGTCTCCACTCCGACCATGGCGGCGATTTTGTCTCTGGTCGGCTTGGACAGTTCTGTCATGCGGAGGGCATCACCCAGTCATACACCCTACCGGACTCCCCGCAACAGAATGGGGTCACTGAGCAACGCATCGGTTAGGTCATAGAGGTGGCTCGTACCTCCATGATTCATGCCGGTGCACCCCATTTTCGGTGGCCGTTCGCCATTCGCTACGCCACTCACCAGCTTAACCTGTGGCCGCGCTCCATTGGCTGTAGGTTTCGCCGACCCTTCTTTAGACCGGGTTCCCTGGTGACGCGTCCGCGTTCCACGTCTAGGGCTGCCTCTCTCACGTTCTTGCCTCTGGCACGGAGAAGCTCACTGCCTGCACCGTCCCTTGTGTCTTCCTCGGTTTCCCCCTTGACTCGTCTGACTGGCACTTTTACCACCCGCCCTCTCATCTCTTCTTTCACTCCCGTGACGCCACTTTCGACGAGTCTGTCTTCTTTTATCACCGCTTTCCCCACCGAGGTCTCCCGGTTTCCCCTCCCTGTTTCTGGTTCCCACTCCCCCAGTAGCCCTGCTCACCTCCCTCTCCGGCCTGCTCTGTCTGGTGTGTCTCACGCCACTCCCCTCCCGTCGGTTGTCCCGGTCGAGGAGTCGGCTGACTCGGGTGGCCCTGCGGGGTAGTTCTCGCCACCTGTTTCTCCCCCGGTGTCTCCTCCTCCGCCGTCACTGTAGTCGCAGACGTCGTCGCAGCCGCAGCAGCAGCCACCGCCACCGCCGCCGTAGCAGCAGCAGCTGTCCGTGGACTCTGGGGGTGCTGGCGTTGAGGAGGGTGCCAGTCTTGGGGTTCCTATCGTGGCTTGTCCTGGCAGGCCTGGGGGTGGCATTGGTGCTGGAGAGAGTTCTTGCTCTGGGGGTGCTCGTTCTGCGGGTGCTGGAGTGGAGTGTTCCGGTGGTAGCCGTGGTGCAGCTGGCGGTCCAGGTGTCGGTGTCGAGCAGCAGCAGCAGCAGCAGTCGCCGCCGGTGTCCGCCCTTCGCCTGCTCGGCCTCCCTCCCCTGACCGCTTGCCTGCACCTCCCCCGGCCCCTCCTCCCCTTCCTGTTTACGGTCTTGTGTTCCCTTCGCCAGACTCGTCTCCGGCTCGTCTTCCCCCTCGTTCCCCTCTTGTGCCTCCTCCTCTGTCTCCTGACTAGATGCCTCCATCTCGCGTCTGGTCTCGCCGTCCCTCTCGTGCTCGTCCTGTCTCTCCTGTTCAGCATTCTCACCCTATGTTGCTTCGTTCCCACACGTCTCTTCCTCCCCTCCTGCCTTCGCCTCCCCCGTCGTCGCTTGTTGTCTTGTTTGTACTCTTGCTGACTGGTCTTTTGACCCCTACCTCAGAGGTTGGACTAGTTATTCCTGTCAGAATGTACCATTCTCTTTATCCTACATAGTTTCTTATACTTGGGTATCTATAACCAAGTTGGGCTATCTAGAGGTGTAGATACATGTTGGGGTTGGATATTTAACCAATCCTTGACCCCAACTATCGAGGTGTTCAATCTTGTTGGTCTTCCACCAACATTATTAGCTCTTCAATTATTGGTGGTCCAACCCTCCCAACCATTATTGGGTCCAACCAATAATGGTGAGTTGGTCAAGCACCTCTTGACCTAGGATTGGCCCCCTAGGTATATAACCCTGTACCATCTACCTCTATAGTAAATTCATTCTCTCTACAGTTTCTAACATGGTTATCAGAATTTCTGGCTCATGCCCTGCTCGATCCTCCCTTGGCATAATTTTTCCTTCTCGGCGCCCACCGCACCTGCGTGTCATCGCACCCCTTCCCCGCTCTCTCAGCCTGCATTCCGCGCGACGAATTTCGCCGCTAGAAAATTCATCGCGATGAATTTCGCTGCTCGAAATTTCGTCGCGGCGGATTCCCACGCCAGCGCACTCCGCGCTCCCGTCCCTCGCTTGGCGCCACCTGCGCCTGCGCGCTCTCGCGCCCCTTCTTCAGTCGGAACGGTCCCGTCCATCCCTCCTGTCGCTGTGCTTGCTGCCTTCGTCGCCGCAGCTGCCTTCGACGTCGCCGCTGCCTTAATCGCTGCCCCTCGCCACCCGCTCCGCCACTGCTGCACTGCTCACCTCCTTCCCCCACTGCTGCACCTCCTCCCCCGCTGACCCGCCTCCTCCGCCGCTGCACCACCTCCGTCCGCTGCTGCACCACCTCGTTCACCGCTGCACCACCTCTTCCCCTGCTGCACCACCTTTTCTGCTGCTGCCCCACTTCCTCCGCCGCTGCACCACCTCCGTCCGCCGCTGCACCTCCTCCGTCCGCCACTACCTTCACCGCTGCACCACCTCCTCCCCCACTGCACCACCTTCTCCGCCGCTGCCCCACTTCCTCCGCCACCGCACCACCTTCGTCCGCCGATGCAACTCCTCCGTCTGCCGCTGCACCACCTCCTTCACTTCTGCACCACCTCCATCGCCGCTGCCCCACCTCCTCCTCTACCACACTCACACCATGGCGGCCGATACACCCACCATAGACATCCATCGACCGTCTTGACCTTCGCGATGGCACCACTCCAGTCAACTGCATTCTTTCGCAGAAAGCCTCCACACTCTCCTCAGCTCCACCGTCATCAACGGGTAGTACCTTTTTAACATCGTCTTCGGCAAACCAGAAGGAAGGGCGCCGACAGCACCGGTTCAGCCCTCCCTCCTTCCGCCCGTCCCTCCTAGCCCCCATCCTGGCTCAGCTCCAATGGCACCCCGCATACCAGCCTACATTGATAACCCGGACCGATGGGCGCGCGCCATTTACGCCTACACCCAGAAGCATCACGCATACGTTCTCCCGCACGAGGCTATGAAGTTGCACTTGCGGCACACACGGCTAGCTCAAACCAGCGTCAGGTGCAAGAAACCGCCGCCGCTCCGGTACGCTACTGAGACCTGTTGGTGCAACCCTATGGCTTGCACTCGGCTTGTCGTCCTTGTTTGTGTGTGTGCATGCATGGCATGGAATGATTTGTAATCTATGTCATTGCTATCTAGTGCTTATGTGTGTGCTTGAATGGTGTATCACGATGTGGTTTGTGTCCGTCAAAACATTAGCGAGTTTTTACAACTCGCATGTCATTCGTAGTTTGCGCGTCGCATGTGTCTTTCTAGTTTGTCGAGTGTGAAGTGTCCATTGCATCGCAGGTGAGTGCAGCAAGCCCTCATCAACTCAAGAATAATTTATCTTGCAGAACCAAGACCAAGAGCTCAAATTTCAAGCCCAAGGGACACGGATAAAAATAAAAATAGTGAAAATTGTAACGCTACTTCATGTAGTGTTACATTTCACTTGGTGTAGCCCCTTGTTGGGTTAGTTTCGAGTCCCTTCGTGGTTGGGGACTCTGTGGTGGTGTACCACCAACCTGTACCTCGGCTCTTGGGGTTTGTAGAGGATTGGAACCAACTCAATCTAGATTCTTCTTGCTAAGTTTGTACTTTTGAGAATATAGTGGCTATACCTCCTGCTAGTCAAACCGCCATAGCGTCGTAAATTCTTCATGGAAATTCCTGATTCAACTTGCTACTGATAGGCGACAGCAACGCGCTCTTGATCCAACTTACAGACCACCGTTCAAATGCACCCATCAGATCGGTATGAATATTTGAAGGGGACTGACGGAAATCCGACTGTGCACTCTATCTCTCAATGTTGGCACATCTAAGCCTAGTGTGATTATAACAAGTGGTATCAGAGCCCCTTGGAACCATTTCGACCATGCCCAGATCTGGGAAAGGGGGTGGCAGAGGTGCTGGAGGGAGCGAAGATGCCCAAGTACAAGGCCAACACCCAAGATCCACCCATTGCTCCTGTGCAACCTAGCCTTGGCCCCTCTAGGGATGAGCATAGAGTGTTTGGCCTTGACAAGTTCCACGGTGACAACTTTGCTGAGTGGTCATTCAAGATGGAGAACATCTTTGACCACTATGATCTGTTGGAGGTGATGGAAGGAACAGAGAAGCGCCCCGAGAACGACCCGGAGAAGAGCCCGTGGGTGCGGAAGAGCGCACAAGGCTATCTTCTACTTGGGCAAGCGTTGGGGAGCAGCCAAATCCGTCACATCAAGCCTTTTCAGCGTGAACCAGCAAAGGGACCAAAGGCATGGGCTGCTCTCAAGGGTGTACAGGCTCCAAGAACAGCAGCGGTGGCTAAGGTTTTGTAGTGGCAAATGGCGGCACTTCGATTTGACGAAGGCGAACGGGTGGAGGAAGGAGTGCAGAAATTCTTTGACTTGATGACACGGCTCGAAGGAGGTGACCTGAACTACAGTGACCTTCACAAGAAGACCAAGCTACTGGCCATACTTCCGGACTCATGGTCCTTGCTCATCATCAACCTAAATCGAGTTCTGCCCCGCCTCTCGCTCGAAGCTGTGAAGCGGGAAATAGTACAAGAAGATTTCCGTCGTCGCGAATTGGCGGTCCCCGATAGTGCCAGAGTTGCAAGCATGGGTCGTGGGCATGACCGTGGAAGGGGTAGAGGGCGAGAAGGCAGATTTGGTAGCAATAACTTCAATGGAGGCCGTGGAAATGGACGATATGGCAGCAACAACAACAATAATGGCTACGGGCGTGGGCGCGGTCGATTTGATGGCGAATGCCACTTTTGCCACAAGACCGGCCACATGTGGAGAGATTGCTTTAGATTGCCCGATGGATGGGCCCTTTCTCAAGGCCAAGAGGACAGAGGAGCAAGGGGAGGAAGAGGCAGAGGTCATGGAGGCTGTGGTGGTCGTGGAAGCGAAGCGGCAAGCATGAAAGGTGGAGACTACGAGACAGGCCTTAGTGAAGATCAATACCCGGGCCAATTCTTCTTTGTCTCCACGCAAGCGGCAGCTGCAGCATGTGCTGTGGAAAGCTTTTAGGTCACCGTTCACTCTCTGGAATTTTGGGTGATCGATAGCGGCGCCACCTATAGCATAACAACTCGTGCGGACTTGCTCACCAAACTCGAACTGTCGCTGGTCAAGCATGTTACATCAGCTTTGGGACAGCGAGCAGAGTGAAAGGCATGGGCAAGGCCATATTCAAGGGTGCTGATGGGAAGATGGTGGGCCTCAAGAACGTGCTTTGGGTGCCCAACCTTGCAGCCAACCCGATTTTCGTGTGTCGTTTACCAAAAGGCCGACATGGACACATCTTCCAAGGGATCCAAAACTTATACCGCGAGGCTTGGTGGGCAGATGGTTTGGGACCTTTATAAGGACAAGGACATCTACAATAAGATGTGTCAAATCCCAGTGGTCCCCATGCCAAAGGAGAGGCAAGGGGCAGCAAGCGTCAGCACAAAGACTAAAGCAGTTGGTGGCGGTAATCACGGAAGGAAAGTGACACCAACTGTGTTTTGAAGGAGTGCAATCTTGAAGAGACCAGCAAGGCGTGTGAACCCAAGGAGAGTGGTGCAGCAGCAAAAGGTGGTAGAAATAAGGAGAAGGCTAAGATCAGCAAAGTAGCAGCGGCGAAGGAGAAAGGAGAGAGCTTGTGGGGCACAATTGCGAGTGCCGCTTTCTCCAACCCGACTTCCGCTACGGGAGAGTGTGATTGGCTGACCTTGCATCGGCGAATGGGGCATGTGGCATTGCCCATTTTGCAGCAGATAGTTAAGCAAGAGATGGTCAGTGGGATACGTGTTAAGGGGGAGCCCAATGAGGTGCTTGGCTGTCTAGCATGCATGCAAGCCAAGTTCACCCACTACCCGATCCATAGCTCGGAGACAACGGCAAAGGCTCCACTTGACGAGGTGGTGATGGATGTGGTGGGCCCCTTGAAACTTGGAGCTGCTAGAGCTGAGTACTTCTTCACTATAGTGGATGTCTACACTCACATGACTTGGGTGTATGTGATGCCCAAGAAGAATGACATAGCTGAAACGGTGAAGACCGATTAATTGCCGATGGTGGAGCGGCAACAAGACCGACTTGTGAAGGCGATTCGCACTGACCGTGGGGGAGAGTTCCTGAGCAAGGACTACTCAACTTGGCTGAAGAAACAGGGCATAAGGCACTCTCTTACCATGCCCTACTCTCCTGCAATGAACGGCATCGCTGAGCGTGTGAATCGGACACTCACGGAGACGGCTCGGGGACTTCTCATTAAAGATGGTCTACCCAAATATTTTAGGCCGGATGCAGTGCGGCATGCATGTGTGGCCAAGAATAGAGCCTCGACCCATGTGGGAATAGACAAATATGTAACCCATATGGAGTGGATTGGAAGGAAGCCGAAGATGGATATGCTTCGGGTGTTTGAGTGCATGTGTATGGCACTTGTACCTAAGAAACTTCGGCACAACAAGCTTGATGCCAAGGCAACATGGGCCGTGCACCTGGGCATGGCTCAAAACAGCAAGGGATGGCTACTATGGGACCCATTTACCAAGAAGTTCCTGGTGAGCAGAGATTGCAAGTTCATGGAGAACTTACCGTACAAGGAGTGGAAGGCGGAGAACCAAGCGAACTTTGGTGTGCGGCTTGGAGAGATGAAGTGTTCCGGCTTGGAGCATGTGGAGCTGCCCTTGGAGCTGAGTAGCAGCAACACAATCACAAGGCAATCTCCTTAAATGAATGGGGGAGAAGAGGAGGAGGAGGTGCAGCAAGGTGATGAGCGTGCACTGTCTCTTCGGCCTCGTGCTACAAGTGCTCGCGGGAACCGACCAGATTTGCAGCAATAACATGAGAGCATTCAAGTACCTGCAGCAGAGGAGGAAGGAAGGGGGAGAAGGAAGACTCAGCCCCCAATAGGTTGAGCTATGACCGGCTTGGAGGACCAGCCAACTCAACCTTGACCGGTTCGGCTCTCATGCTAGGCGATGATACGGAAGATGAAAGCGAGGAGTGCGCTTCTGCCCTCTTCTCTCCGCTGGAGATGCCGGAGGAGCCTACTAATCCCAAGGAGGCTTGGGAGGGCCCCAATGGGAAGGAGTGGAAGAAGGCCTCAGATGAAGAAATGGGGAGCATCATAAAGAACGACACATTTGACTTGGTGAATCTACCTCCGGGGCGGAAGGCGATCTCTTCCAAGTGGCTCTTCAAGCGCAAGACCGATGCCGACAGCAACATTGAGCGCTATAAGAGCAGACTTGTAGCCAAGGGGTACCATCAGCAAAAGAAGAACGACTACAATGAAGTATATGCTCAAGTGGTGAAGGGTACAACCCTTCGAACGCTCCTCGCCGCGGCGGCCATCAAAGGATGGGTTGTGAAGCAAATGGACATCGTAACAGCCTTCCTAAACGGAGTTTTGGAGGAAGAGACCTACATGGAGCAGCCAGAGGGGTACAACAATGGGATTGGCAGAGTGTGGAAGCTGAAGAAAGCACTCTATGGCCTCAAGCAAGACCCTAGGCAATGGTACATCAAGCTGAGGGAAGTCTCGGCTTCACTCCCTCAACGGCCGATCAATCTTTGTCCATGCTTGGCGAGGGTGAGCAGGGGAGCTTCATGGTGGTTTATGTGGATAACATCCTCATATTTTCACCCTCCTGTGACCTTTTGAAGGAGGTGATGCTGAAGCTTCAAGACAAGTTCAAGTGCAAGACCCTTGGTGACGTCAACTACTACCTTGGGCTTCACATTTAGCGAGATGTGGAGAAGCGATGGATGCGAGTGCATCAAAAGAAGTACTTGGAGGCCTTGGCTGCAAACTTTGGGAAGAGTGAAGGTCATGTAACTACTCCTCTTCCCTCGGGGTTCAAGTGTGTGAAAGGACCAGGGGAGGAAAATTTTGGTGAAGAGGAGAGGCACCTTTTTCACTCCTTGGTGGGCAGCCTCATGTATGTGGTCGTTCACACAAGGCCAGATGCAGCCCTTGCTACCGGGCAGCAAGCTAGGGTTGTCCAATGCCCTAATGAAGAGCAGGTAGCAGATGGAGAGAGAGTGGCCAAGTACCTTGGCCAAACAGCAACTATTGGACTGCAATACTCCGCAGCGGCACAAAGGCGTCAAAAGGGTGCGGATGGAGTCGAACCCGGGAGGCTCTTTCTCACCGCCTTCTCTGATGCATCTTGGGCATCAGAACCAGAGGATATGACAAGTATGGGAGGCTTCATCTGCTATATTGGTGGAGGACCAACAGTTTGGGAGAGCAAGAAACAAGTGGACCAAGCATTGAGCTCGGTGGAGTTCGAGTACATGGCACTCTTCTGTGCGATAAGAGAGGTTGTGTGGTAGTGGCGTTTGCTAGCTGAATTGGGGGAGGAGCAGCAAGGTACTACCCCACTTTATTGTGATAGCCAGGGTGCTATTGCATTGGCCAAAAACCTCGTACTTTATGGCGTTACCAAGCACATGAAGGTGAAGTGCCATTGGGTGAGGAGCATGGCGACTTCAGGTGAAGTGGAGTTGCACTATGTGAAGACGACGGCGCAGCCAGCTGATATGATGACCAAGAGGCTGGTTGAGCGGCAGCATTGGAAGTGTTGCAAGCTTGCTGGGATGGCTCTTAACTAAGGGGAGCAGATCCTAAGGCCAACAATCCGAGGGGGAGTTTGTTGGTGCAACCCTATGGCTTGCACTCGGCTTGTCGTCCTTGTTTGGTGTGTGCATGCATGGCATGGAATGATTTGTGAGTCTATGTTATTGCTATCTTGTGCTTGTGTGTGTGCTTGAATGGTGTCTCACAATGTGGTTTGTGTCGGTCAAGACATTAGCGAGTTTTTACAACTCGCATGTCAAGTCGTCGTTTGCACGTCGCATGCGTTTTCTATTTTGTCGAGTGTGAAGTGTCCATTGCGTCGCAGGTGAGTGCAGCAAGCCCCCATCAACTCAAGAAGTATTGATTTTGCAGGACCAAGACCAAGAGCTCAAGATTTCAAGCCCAAGGGACGCGGATAAATATTAAAATAGTGAAAAATAGTAATGCTACTTCGTGTAGTGTTATATTTCACTTGGTGTAGCCCCTTGTTGGGTTTGTTTCGAGTCCCTTCGTGGTTGGGGACTCATGATACCATGTTAGTACACTATAATGGTTAGCAACAAGAGAGTAAAAGGAAGATATAGGGTTGGAGATGTACTCTCTAAGAACACAATCATATCAAGCCTGTATTTTCTACATATAAAGATATGTATAAGTTGACACTGTAATAATTTGTCAGGTGTTGCAGGAGACTAAGTATAAATCTGCAAACACGAATACTTGGAAAACCTCAATTGTTGGCCTAGGATCTTTAATGTAATGCTAGACTAGTAAGACAGTGGAAGTCTTGTAAAATGTAGTAGTCAAGGTTGAATAACATGAGTACGTGAACTTGTGAGTAATCAAAAGTTAATAATGAAAAAGGCATAATAAGGATTTATAGCTCTAGGAAAGTACCTGTTCGCTAATTTACCTGTTCGTCACTATCGCGCTATGCGCCCTAAATGATAATGAAGAGGTGCGATTGAATGCGTGACTGAAAACGACTGTCCTATGACGAGCGCTATTTGCTGAAGTCATCCTACGGACATATCTTCTACAGTAGGATTCTACACTATCTATCGATAAACGACTTACAGAAATGCTAAGTTTGAATTATACTACAACACTCCCCTTCATTTCTGGAAGTTCGATAGTGTCACTTCTTGAAGATCCCGCAAAGCTTGTTACAGTACTAAAACTTCTGTCGTGTCACCTTCTTCGTGAGGAAGTCGAACGGTTTTCGGTTCAGGTATCTTACTGTCGTTGTACTGTACTACTCCTGCGAATCCCAGTATCTGTAATCCTGTTTCTGTAAAACGCGGACGTTCTTCGTTTGCATGTGCGAAATTTTCTTCTGGTCCTTCTCCCCCCCCAATTTCGTCAGGTGTAACACGGACTGCTTCGTCGGAGACGACGGGCATCGGCTGCTGTTAGCGATCGCGTTCGTAACTGAGGTGGACTTCGCGAACATCATCCTGGTCAGCATCTGCAAGAGGAATAAATTCCGGTATGCCTGTCGAGGCGACAGGTTCGGGGATGTTAGTTGCGGCAGCTTCGGAAGCTTCAAAAACTGCCTCGTCCTGTACATCAGCTTCGGCTTCGTCAGTTGCAAATGCACGCGAGCCTTCGAACAGCCTGGCGGGGTTGGCAGCTGCTGCTTGGTGGCACAAAAAACGGGCAAGGTTAGTCTTTGATAGAAGAGACAATCATGTGAAGGGACGATATGGTTGGAACGAAGATCCAAAATCTTCCATGCGTGCTACTGTTTTCGATGCCGAGGTGTACCCCCATTTTGCTCGTTCGGAAAATTTGCCGAGTGCTGCAGTTGGAGGACGAAACTGCACGACACACCCGAAAACTTGTAAAGGTTTGGTACTTCTCACTGTTCGTGTCCAATGCAGGTGTGGAGAACTCCGGCAGGGACGTAGAAGAAAGAAGGTTGTGTAACTTCACGGCGTGGTCCATCGCATACGGCCAAAAGCGAGGAGGAAGAGCTGCCTGCGTCAGCAGAGCACGCATCTTCTTCTTTCAGAGTCCGATTCATCCTTTCTGCTACCCCCATCTGTTGGTGTGCATGCGGCAGTGACTGCTTCCGTTTGATGCCGAGGGTCTGAAGGTATTCTGTGAAAGTGTTGCTCGTGTACTCCCCTGCACCATTGCTCTGGAATTCTTGCAGTTTCACGCCAGACTTTCTTTCAGCGACGGCGAGCCATGCGACAAAGACGGAATGGGCGAGATATCGAGCGGGAAGGTTTGCTGTCCAGACGTAGTGAGTAGATGCTTCGATGAATGTTATCACGTACTGCTCGTCTTTAGGACCTGCTTCAGGTAAGTTAAGAATATCGCTGTAGACTTTCTGCATCAGTTTGTAACGTGTGGAGCCAGGAAAGTGACTTGGAAACAGATCATGGGTAAGATTAGCGACTGGACACGGTATGCAAACCGTGGGACGGGACTGCGGCTTCATCTCCATGCCGTCAGGTAAAAGAAGACTGTTTTTATCAAGAACTGCTGCTCGTATTGAATGATTAAGAATCCCTTACGATGGATGTCCTAACCGCTGATGCCAGATATCTTCTGTGTCTTTGTGTCCTGATGATCGCAGGTAGAAATCAGCGTTAGTATAAAATGAAGAAATGATAAAACGAGAAAGCACTGGTGATCTGTCCATCTCTCCTTCAACGAAACGTGTAAGTGGCAACTGAATATTTGAAGCTGCTGCTGCAGTTGCGATCGCAACTTCGGATGCTGCTTCTGTTGATGTTGTGGCAGGTGTTCCTGCGACAGCTACTGTTGGACGCAGCTGCTCGGCGACTTCTTTCTTTTCGGTTTCTTCAACGACGTCAGGTTCATCAGCTGCAAGTCCACTAATTTCTCCCCAAAGTGGAGGTGGAGTCCCTTGAAGAGCCTCGCAAGTGTTATAAAATGTTCGCCAAGCGTTGGCGCATGCATCGGCGGTACTGAACTCCCAGTTATCCAGTGCGGTAAGTACGGCGGCTACAGTTCAAGCCGTTGGGACAGTAGTTGCTCAAAGGTCAATATCCACGTGCTGATAATCTGTTTCTTCTGGGTGATCCCAGGGACCAAGTGCAAGGACGCGTTCAGAATCTCTAGAAGTTCCCTGTGCTGCGAACTGAAGAACGGACATGCCATGTTGAGTGACGGCACGGCCGAGGTAAGTATTCGATAAACTGTGCCATAACTCCAGATCCATTGTATCACAGTTGCCTTGAGTGCGTATTTTGTGTGCCAGGAGCTGAGCCATGGAGAGAAGATAGAAGCCAAGTCCAGCGATGATAAGAACATTGGTAACCTGTAGTGAATATCACGTGTCAACTGATTCGAGCATGACACTTCCAATGGATCTTGCCATAATAGTTTGTCCGTTTGCTACTGTGACAGGTATCGGACGACGAAGCGGGCGTTGGTTGGTGATGAAGCTTGTCTCAGCGGAGCACATGTGCCAACCGCAGCAGCTGTCGAGATACCAAGTATTTGGACCTGAAATTATTCGAGCAAGGTTAGCGTAAACTAGAGGTAAGGGAATGCCTTCAGCACTTGTGGCTTCTTCAAGTCGTGTCTCGAAATCTGTTTCTGAAACATCAACTATGGTAACACATCCAAAGACCCCTTTTCCTGATGTTGCAGATGCAAAGACCGGAGGACGATGCTGTGACGGCGACGGATTCTGCGGCGTTTTCGGCATCTGCTGCGTCTGGGCCGTCGACTGCTGCGTTGGCTGATGTGACTTCGGTAACTGCTGCGAGCGATGATAAGGTTGTGAAGTGCTGCGTCAATTCTGGTAAGTGTGTCCTGGTTTCTTGCAGAAATGACAGATGGGATACTTCGGGGGATGACGATGTTGCGATTCTGAATTTGAGTAAAAACTCAAGTGTACCCCCTTTTTCTGATTGCGTTGTGACTGCAGGTCGAGATCTTGCTGTTCTGCTTGAAGATACGACAAAATTTCAGCTTCGGAGAGGTTTGGATTCATGCGCAGGAAGGCGCGCGTCTGTCGCCATTCGGGTCCAAGGCCAGCAAGAAGGACCGTGAGATACATCTCACAAGGGAAGTATCTGTCACAGGATCGAATGTCCCAAGGAAAGGTTTGCTCAATGTTGCACTATCATTCAGTACAAGGTGCTTTTATACTTCCAGATTACATCAGGTAACCAGGTTTATCCTATCCAAAGGAAATAGACCCTTCTAGAAATAGAATCACCATGCGTATAGCCACGCGAGGCTATTGGCTATAAGGGATTACGGCAGGATTATGCTAGATATAGCGTGCCAGTACATCCCGAGCCTGGTCGGTGATATAATCATAATAATAGGATAAACCAAAGGATAATGGAAAAGGAGGAATAGGAAACCAAATGAGATGAGATAAAGACCAAATGAATGAGGATAATAAGAGGAATGAAATAGAAAGGAAATATGGAAAGGGGAAATTGGTGTAACGGGGTTGTACTCTCACACTTCCCCCCCTCAAAGCTGGGTGGTAGACGTAACACCCTGCTTAACAAGGTAGTCGCGAAGAGGACGACGGGCGTTACCCATGTCGAGTTCACAGACGAAGCCTCAGAAGTATCATAACCCTTCCAGCAAAGAAGAAGCTCCAGAGTGCCAGTCTGACGATGACGGTGTCCGAGCACGTAGTTGTCACATGGCGTGGATGAACACCGGCGGCGACGGTGGTTGGCATTTGGTGTAGAGCGTGTTTGGTCTTGATAGGGTTTAAGAAGCTGGTATGGAAGGCGGTATGGATCTTCTAAGTGGCTGGTAGGCGGAAGCGGAAGTTGACTGAAGTGGCCCTTGCTTCAACGATGATAGACCCGCAGAAGCAAGGTTGAAGCTTGGATGGAAGTTGGCTGATGTCGAGATTATGGTGTGGATGACTGTAATGATAAGGGGTCAAGTGCTTGTGCTGATGTTGGATGTCCAAGAGGGCGCTTGTGTGGTCGATGTACAAGATGGTGGACGATGGCGATGAAATCGGAAGCCAGTTGGACTGTGGCTGGTATGGTTAGCTGTTGTGGTGTGATCGGGTGGCGTCCGTAACAGACGAAGTACAGCGTCTGTCCAGTAGCGGCGTCAGGAGCATACTTGTAGGCAAACTCCAGGACGGGCAGATGCAAGTCGGAGTTGGAGATGTGAATGGTTGGAACAGTGTGCTGTAACGTGCAGATGAGTGGCTATGTTGTCCGATCCGTGCATGCTGTTACCCGTATCTGGTCCACGTGTGAAGATCACCAAGTGTTGGTGGTATGGCAGTCATAGTACTGCTTCTGTAGCAGTGTTGTATCCGTTACATGCAGCTTCTGTCGAATGATGGTCCATGCCGTAGTGTTGTCGCGAGTCGTACCCACTGGGCATCGGAGTGCTGCGGATTGGAGAGCAGAATCACGAGTAGTAACTCTGTCCACCGCGCGATCTGCTAATCACACTGCCTTGAGTACAACAGCACATGCCAAGTGCTGCTCAGCGTATCCCTTGTGTTCAGAACCATGCGAGGGGTTGGAACCATAAACGCGGAGCTGGTAACTTCCAGAATCAGCGCCAAGTAGTTTCCCTCGGTGGTTGCTCAGGCAAGGAATCTCAGCTGCGTAGATATCCCATGGTGATGGGTTAGGATATCTGGGAACGTTACGGGTATTCCCAAGTAATCCTCTCCCATTTCCAAATGAGCATTGGTGACAGCCAATCCAGTATGACCTTATGCGCTTCCAGTTTAGCACGGAGGCCATTGGTAGGCATCGGTGTCTGGGCGCACATATTGGGATAGGTCTTCTGGTGCTATCATGTGTTGTCTTATTCTGCCACTGTCCTTGAAGTAGCGTTGCAGTCGAAGACGTCTCGGCTACTCAGCATCGGTGTTGAAGTCTGCTCCATTTCGGCAAACAGGGGTGTTGTTGGAGATACGCGGAGTCCACTGTCCGGAGTGGCGTCGGCGCTCCATTCCACGCCTATCTGCTTCCGTGGAGCTGGTGCTGGTGATGGATTGGTTGCGACGCAGGTTTTATGACTTTAAGGAAAGCCATAGGCCATGAGGACTGTATATCGGTAGAGCACCGTGGTCCTCCCATCCCCATAAGAGCAAATATCTGATGCTCTTGAGGGTATATGGCATTGCCATGTTGTTTCCTCGCATAGTGGTATCTCCTTCCCACTAGCTGGAAATCAATGTAGTGCCTGGCCGGGTCTTTACGATCCACTGGAATATAATCCAGCATTATATCCATTGAGCGGAGAATCATCCATCAGGGTTTGGATATGAATGTTGTGTCGAGTCTTCTGCTGCGGCGGCGGTGGCGGTTGCGACGATGGCGACGGCGGCACCTGCTGCAGAGAATTCTCTTAACTCATACCGGTTGAAGGAGAATCCATCAACTCCCCCTTCCCAGTAGAGTGTTCCTGATGGGTGTAACAGGCGTAACTACCAGGAACACGTGCACATTGGTACACATGTGTTGCTCCATTGCTGCCGGTGATTGTTTCATTTGAGGGTGTGAAGAGAAATTTGCTTCTCCCCTCAAAGTATCCACGGGTAGCAATTCCTGGTATGCTCATCCGTGCCTCCGATGTACGGTCGGTAGAGCGCGTGATCGTGTTGTAGTAGTCCGCATCTCCCTCATTTGTTGACACCTCGTGTTCCTTGACGTTCTCCTGCATCGTCGAAGTTACGTTGGTGCTTGTAACGCTTCGGCTTCTGGTAGAATCGCCTCCAATGCATGTGCCGTAGGGTCGCTAGTGAACGAGTACTTGCCGGATTAGAGGTTAATTACTCCTCAATCTGTCAAGCATCGTGACGTGCACGGAATTTTCTTCCACGCAGGTCATTAACACCTGGAATCGCGACGCATGATTGGTGTGTCGCCTCGTGAGGTCGATGTTGAGACTTCTCCAATCAATCACCTCGGATGGCTGAGATTCTTGATGAAAACGAATTGTTCAGCTCCTGTTACGAAGTAGTGTCTCGCTGGCCTTGACGAGACGGGTTCACTGCGTCGTCGTTGCGTGCGAAATCTGCTCCTTTGCAGCAACTTGAACTTGGGAGCATTGCAAGAGAAAACGGCTACTTCTCTGCAATCCCATAACTTGTCGATCAATTTGTATGAAAAAGTGTCTCGTGGATGGAGAACATGTCTTCACGCAGCTCCATTGTTTTTCCTGGGTGAAGATCCCGTCGTGTTGATGTCGATCTGTTTTTAACGAAGATGACTTCGTCAAAATAACTCGATCGTTATCGACACCAGTCAGAAGATGCGTCGATTGTGCAGTCGCTGGTACCGAATGTTGTCTCCATGATGATGATTTCCCATAGTGTAGTCTCTGCTGTATTCGTGCCGTTGATTCCGCACCGATCCGACGATCCACGTTCTCCTGTTGATCCCGTAGTGTACGGACGCGGTTGACGTGATCCATGATGTTCTCGTTTGTCATCATCTGCACACTTGTTAACTGCGAAAGAATCTTACTCACTGTTATTGTATCTTTTGCCATGTAAACCCCCTTCAAGTGGTTCCATGCAGTTTCAGCTGGTGTAAAGCTTGAATGAAACGATCAGATACCGAACTGCTCCTTCGGCGATAGGTTCCGTACAAGTACTGTATACGCACCGAGAGAGGCGTGCAAAAAACTCTGCTGATCTAGTTGTGTTCCCACAACAGGATAAGTAAACTCACCGGTGAAGAACGGCCATAGCCCAGCGGACTGCGCCAGAAGCTCAAACTCGAAGGTCCAGGAGTAAAAATCAACTCCATTAAAAGGTATGGTGGTTTTAATCTATGTACTGTTAAGCAAATTTGGCGGTTGAGAAATAATACCCGGTTGTTGAGGCTGTTGCTGTTGCTGCTGTTGCTATTAGTGTTGTTGCTGTTGCTGAAATTGCTGTGGCTGTTGATGCTGTTGTTGTTGCTGTTGCTGAGCAGGAGGACGCCCGAAGATGTAAAAGGGATGCTGCTGCTGCTGTGACTGTGGCTGCTGCGCAAAAGGTGAGAAAGCAAACGAACCAGTACTTGGTATCAGAAACTTAGAATTGAATGATTATGTAAAGTGAGAGTACACACAAATATATCTAAGTTTTGTATCCTCTAAGAGGTGACTCTATACAGTCTATACAAACATGACAAATACACATGTTTGACACACCCCCTAGACTGCATAAGGGAATACCCTAAACAAGCAGCTCAGGGCGGCACTACTAGTCCAACCTCTGAGGCAAGGTCTGAGCGACCGGTCAGAAGGAGTACAGACAAGGCAAGCACAAGAGCAGGGCGGCACTACTAGTCCAGCCACTGGGAGAGGACACAAGTCCAGTCTGAGTATACATATAAAGGACAGTACAAAGTCAAGGTCCTAGCAAGTGAGAGGCTACAGGAACTAGACCAAGCTGTACACAGTGCCGCTGATGATCTTTAGGCGCAAGCGCCTTCGTAAAGATATCAGCCGTGTTGGCACCTGAGGCCAAGTGTACTACGCGAGCCTGACGTCGCTGCTGTAGCTCACGCAGGAGGAAGTACCGCAGCTGAATGTGCTTCGCTCTGCCCTCGAGTCGAGGCTCCTGACACAGGAGGATCATGGCCCTGTTGTCAGCGAACAGGACCGGGGCAGAGCTAGGCCGCTCACCTAAGTCAGTGAGCAAGAAGGTCAGCCAGCGGAGCTCCTGTGCCGCCATGGCACCGGCGTAGATCTCGGCCTCACAGCTGGACTGTGCAACAGACGAGGAGCGAGTAGCTCTCCACGAGACGGCACCTGAGCCAAGGCTGAAGCAGTAGCCCTGGGTAGACCTGAGTGTCTCAGCGTCGTCTGCCCACGAAGCGTTTGTGTGCCCAGTAAGGACCGCTGGCCTGCGTCCTCCTAGCACTAACCCCATGCCCGATGTACTAGCAAGATAACGCAGAACCCTCTTAGCGGCAGACCAGTGCTGCGGTCGGTGTGTGCCTGTGGCCACAAAGCGAGCCAGGATGCTGAGAGGGTATGCGAGATCTGGGCGAGTGCAAGTCATCAGGTACATGAGGCAACCCACCAGCTCTGCGTAGGGGCCGCTGGGCTCTACCAACTCCTCAGGCACTGGAGCGGAGAGCCTGTGGTCTACAGGCAGAGGGGTGGGCTGTGCAGAGGAGAACTGAAGGCTGAACCTCTGAAGGACCTGGCGCACCAAGTGTGACTGAGTCAGGGTGATGGTGCGCGCTGCTCTGTCCCTGGAGATCTGCAAGCCAAGGTAACGGCGCAGTTCTCCAAGGTCAGTGCAGGTGTGTCTCTTCAGCAGCTCTGCCTTCACGGAGGCCAGCGCGTCCCTGTCTGCTGTGGCAAAGACCAGGTGGTCGACGTAAACGAGGATGTAGAACGGAGTCTCGCCACCACGAACGAAGAGTGAAGGGTCTGCAGAAGACGGAAAGAACTGCAGGTCAGCAAGCGTAGCACGCAGAGTGTCGTGCCACTCACGGGGAGCCTGGCGCAGGCCGTAGACGGGGCGCCGCAGGAGCCACTGGGTCCCAGGAGGGAAGGTGCCAGTAAAGCCCGGAGGGCGGCGCAGGTAGACCTGCTCGTGTAGGCTGCCCTGAAGGAAGGCAGTGGAGAAGTCGAGGGAGTGAAGCTCGTAGTCACGCTGAGCAGCTAGGTGTAACAGAACCCGAAGAGTAGTCATCTTCGGGGTCGGAGCGAAAGTCTGGAAGAAGTCCACCCCCTCGCGCTGACTGAAGCCTCTAGCCACATAGCGCGCCTTGAAGACAGGCGGCTCTCCAGGAGGGCGCTTCACCTTGAAGAGCCAGCGGCCATCGACTACGTTCACCCCAGGTGGGGGAACTGCGTCGACGAAGGTGCCGGTGGATCTCCAAGATGCCATCTCCTGCTCCATGGCAGCTATCCACTGCGAGGCCCAGGGTCCCGAAGTCGCCTCAGCGTAAGTGCGAGGGGTCGGGATGTCGAAAGCGTCTGGGTCACCCTCAGGGACTAGCAGCATGGAACAGAGATGGGGAGCAGCCTCGGAGAGGAAAGCAAGCTCAAACTGGCGGTCCTCCAGGACGTCACTGCCAAGGGCAGGAGCACCCCGACAGACGGAGGACAGGCAGGGTCAGAGACCAGAGCGGTGGCGTAGTCAAGGCGGCGGTAGAGGCGAAGTCAGCGACAGCAGCGACAAGAGCGTCAAGGCACGAGACTGGAACAGACGGGTCGGTAACGAGAGAGGCAAGGACCCGAGGAACGAGAGGACGAGCGGCACGAAGGTAGTCAGACAGCGGGGGGGGCGCAACAACAAGGGAGGACGGAGGAGGCAACGGCAGAAGGGAGGACGAGACGCGTGTGAACGAAGCAACATAGGGTGGGAGCGCAGGACAGGCGAGGCAGGACGAGCACGGGAGGGACGGTGAGACCAGACGTGCGACGGAGGAGTCGGGTCAGGAGACAGGGGAGGGGACACAGGAGGGGAACGAGGGGGAGACGGGCCGGGGACGAGTCCGGCGGAGGGAAAACAGGGCCGTAGACAGGAAGAGGAGGAGACGGTTGGGGAGAAACCGACGCAGGGTCGGGGACGGAAGGCCGAGCAGGCGAAGGGCGGACACCGGCGGGACTGCTGCTGCGGCAGCACAACGCGACACCTGGACCGCAAGCTGCGCCGCGGCTACCACCGGCACTCTCCACACCCGCACCCCCAGAGGGACCACCCTCAGGGCGACCGGGACGAGCACCCCCAGAGTCAGCGAACGGGGCTGCGACGCGCGGCGGCGCGGCGCGGCGACGGCGACGGCTGCAGTGGCGGCAGGGCGCGGAGGAGGGGACTGGGGAGGGGACACCTGGGGAGGGCGGCCGGCGAGAACTGCACCGGAGGGCCACCAGAGTCAGAAGACTCCTCAACCGGGTCCACGGACGGAAGGGGGGGACGTGGGAGACACCAGAGGGGCGGGACGGGGAGGAGGAGGAGGAGGGGCAGGGACTACCGGGGAAGGGTGACCAGGAACAGGGGGGGGGTAACCGGGGGACCACGGTGGGGGAAGCGGCGGTAGTAGGAGACGGACTCGTCAAAGGTGACGTCACGAGAGTGAAAGAAGCGGTGAGACGGCGGGTGGTAAAAGTGCCAGTCGGACGCGTCAAGGGAAAACCGAGGAAGACGCAGGGAAGGGTGCGGGCAGTGAGCTTGTCCGTGCCGGAGGCACGGACGTGAGCAAGGCAGCCCCAGACGTGGAACGCAGACGCGTCACCAGGAGACCCAGTCCACAGACGGGTCGGCGAAACCTGCGGCTGCTGAGGGTGCGGCCACAGGTTAAGCTGGTGAGAAGCGTAGCGCACAGCGAACGGCCACAGAAAATGGGGTGCACCGGCATGGACCATGGAGGTGCGAGCGACCTCCATGACCAAACCGATGCGTCGCTCAGCGACCCCATTCTGCTGTGGGGAGTCCGGTAGGGTGAACGTCTGGGTGATGCCCTCCGCACGACAAAAGCGACCAAGGACACCTGAGGCAAACTCGCCACCACGGTCTGAGTGAAGACGCAAGACAGGGAGACCGCGGTGGACACGCGCAGAGACAAGCCAGGGATGAGGGCGCCAGGCACGTCGGCCTTGCGCTCCAGGGGAAAGACTGTGGTGTAACGAGTGAAGTCGTCGACAAGCACAAGGAAGTAGCGCTCTCGACGCGGCCCATGGACGGGGGCGGGGCCCCAGACGTCCATGTGCAGGGTCTGCAGCGGCGCGGCGGTAGGGGGGAACGAGGAGGAGTGAGGGCACGGCGAAGCCGACCCTCGACACAAGGCGTGCAAGGTGGAGCTGGGGAGGAGGAAACGCGGGGAGTGAACCTGGGAGACCAAGGACAAGACCGTGCTGGGACATGTGACGCAGACGCGGGAGCGCAGGGTGACCTAGGCGGTGGTGCCACAGGAGGGTCGGGTGAGTGAGGGAGCGACAGGAGCAGGCAGCAGCAACCTGGGTAGACACAGCCACCTGAGGGGGCGCTCCAGCCGGGGGGGGCACGGTGTCCAGAGTGAACAGGCCGGACACCGGGTCCCGGGGGAACGTGGACAGGGGGCACCAGTGGCGGCCTCGGTACAGACAGCATACCGCTCGTGACCAGGGAACGTAGTGGTGACGCCAAGGTCCTGGAGGCAGCCGACACCAACTAGGTTCCTGGAGAACGAGGGATATGCAGACCTGTAAGAGAGCCCGAAGGAACCGCCGGACAGGGAAGGGTGGTGGAACTGCGGGCGACTACCGGACCGCCGGAGGGGTCAGCAAGAGAAACGGCAGCAGGAACAGGAAGCGGCGTCAGGGTGGTGGAGTCGCGGAAGAAACACCGAGAGGCGCCAGAGTCCAAGGTGAAGGAAAGCGAAGCCGAGGGGTCTGGCGACGGAACGACGGCAGAAGCACCAAGACTACACAAAGGAGGGGATCCTACGCCTGACGCAGCAGGGGAGGCTAAGCTAGGCACACCTACACTAGGCAACAGTGAGTAATAAGTCGGAAGCACACTAGAGTCATCAGCATACATCACATGCAGAGCAGAAACAATGGCATCCATGTCCATATCAAAGATCTGAATCTGACGACTAAGCAAACTGTGCCAGTCCGGGAGGTCTGGCGACGGGCCGAAACGCTGACGAAAGAGGTCGTCCAGGCGACGAAAGCAGCGGGGAGTGGAGTGACCGATCTTACCGCAAACGAAGCCGCGGCGAGGACCGGTCTGGATCTGGTACTGACAACGCCGGCCGGCAGAGCCACCATGCGGCACACCACCACGCGCCCGTCCACCGCCAGCGTCGGGCCACCCTGGCGGGGAGAACACTCAGTCTGCCGCGTCTGCGACGGCTGCTGCGGCTGCTGCGAAGGCTGCGACTGCGGCGGCTGCTGCGGCTGCTGCAACTGCAGGGGCGGCGACTCAGCTGGACTGGGCAGGGTCCCCTCGTCCGCTCCAGCACCAGGCGACCCGACCCCACCACTACCCCCGCCCGCACCCCCGCCGCCCCCTCCGCCGCGCCCAGCCTTGGGGCGGCGGCCCTTCCCAGAACGGGCCTGCGCTGCAGCAGCAGTCTCAGCCACTGCGGCAGAGCCGTCGGAGAAGGTACACTGAGCGGGGGCACAACCCTGAAAGATAGGGACCGGCACGACACCGCTCGCCTGGGCGATGGAGCGGTGACGGGTCTCTATCACAGTCAGGGTGTCGACAAAGTCAGTGAGGGTGAGGTCTGCGGGGTGAACACTAAGGAAGCGGTCGCGGGCGACAGCAAGGCGGTCAGGGAGGCGGGTGGCAAGCAGGTAGAGGGTAGAGGCAATGGGCGGCTGGTGGGCTCTAAGCTGTGTGTCAGTGCAGGCGGCGCGCCAGGTCTCCTCTATCGAGCGCAGGTGGGCAGCGAGGTCAGAGACAGTGGGAACGAAGCAAGGTCAGGAAAGAGCAGTGGGAGGATCAGGCGACCCACCGAGGCAGCCGGAGGGGTGGAATAGCGCTTGATGACAGCATCTAAGTATGCCTGAGCAGTAGTGAGGGACCTAAAGCGAGGGCGCTCGGACGGGGGAAGGGCGTTGCTAATGGCAAGCTGGGCGACAGCATCGCGAGAAAGCCAGACAGAGCGCGCACGGGCAGTGGCAGCAGTAGACTCACGCTCAGTGGGTGTGGGGTCAGCGGGCAGAATAGCAGGAGGGTCTGGGCAGGGGAGCGTACCGTCAAGGTGTGCGGAAAGCGGTTCACCATCCTGCCGCTGGCCAGTGAGTTGGCGGCGGAGGTCGGCAAGCCACGCCTCGAACTCTAGGGGCTGACCTTCAGCGTCGAAGCGAAGCTCCGCCGCCATCAGGAACAGTCCAGTGCTGTGCAGGGCGGTGCAGCTAGGTGGGGTGCGGTGCAGTGCGATACAGTGCGGTGCAGTGCGGTGCAGTGCGGTGCAGTGCGATGCAGTGCGGTGCAGTGCGTACAGTGCGGTACAGTGCGGTGCAGTGCGGTACAGTGCGGTGCAGTGCGGTGCAGGGCGGCACGGAGCAGGGCGGGGTGGGGGGGGGGGGGGGGGAACCGTACCAGTGAGGAGAACGGGGCCGGGGCTGGCCCGACGGGGCCGGGCTGGTGCGACAGGGCCGGGAGGGGCGACGGGCCGAGCGGGCGCGACGGGCCGGGCTGGGGCGACGGGGGCGAGTGCGCAGGGCCGGGCCGGTGCGACGGGCGGGCGAGCGGGACGCGGCCGGGCTGGTGCGACGGGGCCGGGCGGCTGCGACGGGCCGGCAGGGTGCGACGGGGCCGGGTGGGTGCGACGGGGCGGGCGGCTGCGACGGGACCAGGCAGGGTGCGACGGGGCCGGGCGGGCGCGACGGGGCCGGGCAGGGTGCGACGGCGCCGGGCGGGTGCGACGGGCGGCAGCTGCGACGGCGCCGGCGGGCGCGACGGGGCCGGGCGGGCGCGACGGGTCGGGCGGGCGCGACGGCGCCGGGCGGGCGCGACGGGCCGGGCGGCGGCGACGGGTACGACGCGGCCCAGGAGGGGCTACTTGGCCCAGGAGGGGCACGACGGGGGGCCAGGAGAGGCGCTACGAAGCCAGGAGGGGCGCTACGGAGCCCAGGAGGGGCGCGACAGAGCCCAGGAGGGGCGCTACGGGGCCTGGAAGGAGCGCCGACGGGGCCCAGGAGGGGCGCGACAGAGCCCAGGAGGGGCGCTACGAGGTTTGGGAGGAGCGCGACGGGGCCCAGGAGGGGCCTAGGGGCCTGGGGAGGAGCGGGACGGGGGCCTGGGAGGGGCGCGACGGGGCCTAGGAGGCGTTACAGGGCCCAGGAGGGGCGCTACGAAGCCCAGGAGGGGCGCGACGAGGCCCAGGAGGGGCGCTACGGGGCCCAGGAGGGGCGCGACGGGGTGCTACGGGGCCTGGGAGGAGCGCGACGGGCCCAGGGGGGGGCGCTAGAGGGCCTGGGGAGAGGCGCGACGGGGCCTGGGAGGGGCGCGACGGGTCCTGGGAGGGCGTACAGGGCCCAGGAGGGGCGCTACGAAGCCCAGGAGGGGCGCGACGAGGCCCAGGGGGGGGGCGCTACGGGGGCCCAGGAGGGGCGCGACGTGGCGCTACGGGGCCTGGGAGGAACGCGACGAGGCCCAGGAGGGGCGCTAGAGGGCCTGGGAGGGGCGCGACGGGGCCTGAGGGGGGGCGCTACAGGGCCAGGGGGGATGAGCGGAAGCGGTAGGTGGGGAGGATCCTACCTACGCGTGATACCATATCAGAAACTTAGAATTGAATGATTATGTAAAGTGAGAGTACACACAAATATATCTAAGTTTTGTATCCTCTAAGAGGTGACTCTATACAGTCTATACAAACATGACAAATACACATGTTTGACACTTGGAGCTGTGGCTCCACGCATATAACTCGAGCCGTCAAGGCTCATTCCACTTAACGCCGATGATATTGACTGTGTTGAAAACGGTGGTTGTGCTGTTGCTTGTTGTTGTGCTGTTGACTGTGTTTGTTGCTGTTGCGCTGCAGGTGCAGTCGATGAAACCCCCGGAGTACAGACAGAAGGCGGATTCTGCTGCTGCTGCTGCATGCCGATGTTCGCATAAGCCGGTGGAAACGGTCCAGAGGCTGAGAGACCAGTGGCGGTCGTGGAGACATGTACTCCAGTAGTTCCAGAACTAGATCCAGTAGATGGTGCTGGTGATGCTCCAGTCATTGTTGACAGTAGTCTTAATTCCAGATAGCTCTCATACCATGTAATGATTTGTCAGGTGTTGCAGGAGACTAAGTATAAATCTGCAAACACGAACACTTGGAAAACCTCAAGTGTTGGCCTAGGATCTTTACTGGAATGGTAGACTAGTAAGACTGCGGAAGTCTTGTAAAATGTAGCAGTCAAGGTTGAATAACCTGAGTACGTGAACTTGTGAGTACGGTAATCAAAAGTTAATAATGAAAAAGGCATACCGTAACAAGGATTTATAGCTCTAGGAAAGTACCTGTTCGCAAATGTACCTGTTCGTCACTATCGCGCTATGCGCCCTAAATGATAATGAAGAGGTGCGACTGATCGCGTGACTGAAAACGATTGTCCTATGACGAGCGCTACCGTATTTGCTGACGTCATCCTACGGACTTATCTTCTACAGTAGGATTCGACACTACCTATCGATAAACGACTTACAGAAATGGTAAGTATAAATTATACTACAACAGACACCACAACCACCCTGTTGGAACAGATGTGCCACAACATCAGGTCATGTCCACCAATACATGGCTCCACAATGGAGATCTCTCGCCCCATTCCTCCCCCCTCCCTCACCCCCCTACCCAACTCTCCCCCTCCCCCCCCCCCCCTCTCACCCCCCTCTGGTCTTGAACTTGGCGCGCGGCGACTGCCTGGCCTCCTGTGCGAGCAGCGCCAGGGACTGATCGCGCACCCACCACTCGAGCTGCTCGCCGGGGCGCACGCTCTTGATGCAGAACTTGCGCTCGTCCTCCAGCAGCCCCTGGAAGTGGTTGAAGCGCGCCGCGTCCGTGTCCACGTCCACACCGCCCATGCGCGGCACCTCCACGCGGTGGATCTGCACCGCTATCACCTGCCGCGGGTCCGCCGCCACGCGGCGAAAGCCGTGGTAGTCTAGGCAGAGCTCCCAGCGCGGGTACGCCTCCTTGTTGGTGCAGTAGATGTGCGGCCACCGGAACAGCATGCGCTCCAACGCCCACGGCTGCTCCACCGCTGCCTTCTCCGCGCCCTCCGTCACCTGCACACCGCCCTCCCCCGCGCCGCCCTCCGCTATCCCCCCCACGTCCGCCTTGCCCTCGTCGCCCGCCCCCGCGCCCTCCAGCATGGCGGCGCCGCGCACCACGATGCGCTCTGTGAGCGACGAGAAGGTGCACTTCTCAAACGACCACCAGCGGCTGCCGAACGTGACGTAGGGGCGGCCGTCGTACGCGTTGACGGTGGCGAGCAGCGTCTCGCCGTTGGCGGCAGAGAAGAAGTCGGTCATCTCGGCGAAGAAGACCCACTTGGAGGTGAAGCGGTGGCGCTGCACGCAGTCGTTGAGCACGAGCAGGCGGCCCTTCTCCCACGCCTCGTACGCAGTGATCCCGCGCACGTCCACCACCTCCACCAAGCCCTGCTCCGTGTACGGCTCCAGCACCGCCATCAGCGCCGCGCCGATGCCGCCCGCGTCGTACAGCACCATGCGGTCGACGGCCGTGTGCAGGTGGAACTCCATCCACTCGTACATGCGCCGCGGGATGATCTTGCCCGCCAGCGGCGGCGAGCAGTACGTGAGCTGGTACTTGAAGGGCGCCTTGGGCGTGGCGGAGGGGAAGTGGTGCGCCTCCTCCAGGTACGCCACCACGTCCTCCTTGTCCACCGTCGCCAGCAGCAGCCCCCCGTAGTCCGCCTCCGTGGACTCCTCCAGCTCGCACACCAGCACCACCGCCTCGTACCGCAGGTTGTGGTGCTCGCCCGGGTAGTATGCTGGGGCGGCCGGGAGGGAAGGGCGGCATGAAGTGGGCGTATGGTGGTGGACAAACCTTGGAGGGTTGCCACACAAGCAGGATAAGCAAGCAGCATGCGCCAGTGAACATGCATGATAAGGGCAAGCAGAGACATGCAACATGATAGTTCAAAGCATGCAGAGACGTGCAACATGCATGATAAGGGCAAGCAGAGACATGCAACATGCACGATCAAAGCATGCAGAGACATGCAACATGCATGATAAGGGCAAGCAGAGACATGCAACATGCAAGATCAAAGCATGCAGAGACATGCAACATGCATGACAAGGGCAATCAGAGACATGCAACATGCAAGTAGACATGGTTAAAATGCGATGCGATGCGATATCGCATCGCATTTTGTCATATCGCGCGTGATATCGCAGCGATGCGATATCGCATCGCTGGTTTCAAAAATTGAAATCGCATATCGCTTTTTAGGGTGCCATGTTACAAAATATCGCACCCATGAATGCGATTTAATATCGCATCACATTTAGGGGTCGGAGGAGAAAAGCAGAACGACAAGGCCGGCTTTCCTAGGTGTGCGAGGAATTAGGTGAGTGAAGTTTAAGGGGAGAATGGGAAATCGTAGCCCCTCTCTGATTTAAAGCGTGTTAGAAGGGCAGGGGTTGGATTCCGTAGATGTGGAGGAATGTAGTGCGGTTGAAGTGGTGGAAATTGGTTGGACTTCCAACCAATTGACTTAGTGGGGATCGAGATTTCCATCAACCCCCTAAATCCCTTTAACCGCACACCACCACATTCCATCCACCACCACCCATGTCAAAATTTGAACCTCCAACCAACTCCCTTCCCTCAACCGCACTGCACTCCTTTTCAACTAGAATTTCCAACCCTTCCTCTCCAAGCTCCTCACAAACACCTCCCCGTCAATTACGCCAACCCCAAACAGCCGCGCGCAATTTCCGCACGCCATTACAACCAGAGAACCCGAATTTTTGCCAAGTTCAGGGCCCGCGCCCATGTTTCCCCCCCTTTCTGCCACAATTCCGCGACGCGATATGCGGATGTATGGCGCACGATATTTTAATATCGCATATCGCGTTATATCGCGCTGAAAAATCCGCGATAACTGCGCGATATCGCAAAAATCGCGCGATATTATCACATTGCATCCCTGCGATTTTTAGTAAAAAAAAATAAAAATCGCAATCGCAAAATGCGATAAAATGCGATGCGACATATCGCGATACGATGCGATATACCCATGTCTACATGCAAGATCAAAGCATGCAGAGACATGTAACATGCATGATAAGGGCAAGCAGAGACATGCAACATGCAAGATCAAAGCATGCAGAGACATGCAACATGCATGATAAGGGCAGGCAGAGACCTGCAACATGCAAGATCAAAGCATGCAGAGACATGCAACATGCATGATAAGGGCAAGCAGAGACATGCAACATGCAAGATCAAAGCATGCAGAGACATGCAACATGCATGATAAGGGCAAGCAGAGACATGCAACATGCAAGATCAAAGCATACAGAGACATGCAACATGCATGATAAGGGCAAGCAGGGACATGCCACATGCAAAGATCAAAGCATGCAGAGACATGCAACATGCATGATAAGGGCAAGCAGAGACATGCAAGATGCAAGATCAAAGCATGCAGAGACTTGCAACATGCATGATAAGCGCACGGGAGGCGTGCAACGTGCATGCTTAGCGCATGCTTAGAAACATGCATGAGCACGCAGAGAAATGAAACATGCATGACTCGGGCAAGCAGAGACATACTGAGCATGATGATCGCCTGCTATACCCACCAACTCCGACGTTCCTCACTGGCACCACCCCACCTGTGAGTGTGCCTGTGATGCAGCACCACCCCACCTGTGAGTGTGCCTGTGATGCAGCACCACCCCACCTGTGAGTGTGCCTGTGATGCAGCACCACCCCACCTGTGAGTGTGCCTGTGATGCAGCACCACCCCACCTGTGAGTGTGCCTGTGTTGCAGCACCACCCCACCTGTGAGTGTGCCTGTGATGCAGCACCACCCCACCTGTGAGTGTGCCTGTGATGCAGCACCACCCCACCTGTGAGTGTGCCTGTGTTGCAGCACCACCCCACCTGTGAGTGTGCCTGTGATGTAGCACCACCCCACCTGTGAGTGTGCCTGTGATGCAGCACCACCCCACCTGTGAGTGTGCCTGTGATGCAGCACCACCCCACCTGTGAGTGTGCCGGTGATGCAGCACCACCCCACCTGTGAGTGTGCCGGTGATGCAGCACCACCCCACCTGTGAGTGTGCCGGTGATGCAGCACCACCCCACCTGTGAGTGTGCCTGTGATGCAGCACCACCCCACCTGTGAGTGTGCCTGTGATGCAGCACCACCCCACCTGTGAGTGTGCCTGTGATGCAGCACCACCCCACCTGTGAGTGTGCCTGTGATGCAGCACCACCCCACCTGTGAGTGTGCCTGTGATGCAGCACCACCCCACCTGTGAGTGTGCCTGTGATGCAGCACCACCCCACCTGTGAGTGTGCCGGTGATGCAGCACCACCCCACCTGTGAGTGTGCCTGTGATGCAGCACCACCCCACCTGTGAGTGTGCCTGTGATGCAGCACCACCCCACCTGTGAGTGTGCCTGTGATGCAGCACCACCCCACCTGTGAGTGTGCCTGTGATGCAGCACCACCCCACCTGTGAGTGTGCCTGTGATGCAGCACCACCCCACCTGTGAGTGTGCCTGTGATGCAGCACCACCCCACCTGTGAGTGTGCCTGTGATGTAGCACCACCCCACCTGTGAGTGTGCCTGTGATGTAGCACCACCCCACCTGTGAGTGTGCCTGTGATGCAGCACCACCCCACCTGTGAGTGTGCCTGTGATGTAGCACCACCCCACCTGTGAGTGTGCCTGTGATGCAGCACCACCCCACCTGTGAGTGTGCCTGTGATGCAGCACCACCCCACCTGTGAGTGTGCCGGTGATGCAGCACCACCCCACCTGTGAGTGTGCCTGTGATGCAGCACCAGCCCACCTGTGAGTGTGCCTGTGATGCAGCACCACCCCACCTGTGAGTGTGCCTGTGATGTAGCACCACCCCACCTGTGAGTGTGCCTGTGATGCAGCACCACCCCACCTGTGAGTGTGCCTGTGATGCAGCACCACCCCACCTGTGAGTGTGCCTGTGATGCAGCACCACCCCACCTGTGAGTGTGCCTGTGATGCAGCACCACCCCACCTGTGAGTGTGCCTGTGATGCAGCACCACCCCACCTGTGAGTGTGCCTGTGATGCAGCACCACCCCACCTGTGAGTGTGCCTGTGATGTAGCACCACCCCACCTGTGAGTGTGCCTGTGATGCAGCACCACCCCACCTGTGAGTGTGCCTGTGATGTAGCACCACCCCACCTGTGAGTGTGCCTGTGATGCAGCACCACCCCACCTGTGAGTGTGCCTGTGATGCAGCACCACCCCACCTGTGAGTGTGCCGGTGATGCAGCACCACCCCACCTGTGAGTGTGCCGGTGATGCAGCACCACCCCACCTGTGAGTGTGCCTGTGATGCAGCACCACCCCACCTGTGAGTGTGCCTGTGATGCAGCACCACCCCACCTGTGAGTGTGCCTGTGATGTAGCACCACCCCACCTGTGAGTGTGCCTGTGATGCAGCACCACCCCACCTGTGAGTGTGCCTGTGATGTAGCACCACCCCACCTGTGAGTGTGCCTGTGATGCAGCACCACCCCACCTGTGAGTGTGCCTGTGATGCAGCACCACCCCACCTGTGAGTGTGCCGGTGATGCAGCACCACCCCACCTGTGAGTGTGCCGGTGATGCAGCACCACCCCACCTGTGAGTGTGCCTGTGATGCAGCACCACCCCACCTGTGAGTGTGCCTGTGTTGCAGCACCACCCCACCTGTGAGTGTGCCTGTGATGCAGCACCACCCCACCTGTGAGTGTGCCTGTGATGCAGCACCACCCCACCTGTGAGTGTGCCTGTGATGCAGCACCACCCCACCTGTGAGTGTGCCTGTGATGTAGCACCACCCCACCTGTGAGTGTGCCTGTGATGCAGCACCACCCCACCTGTGAGTGTGCCTGTGATGCAGCACCACCCCACCTGTGAGTGTGCCGGTGATGCAGCACCACCCCACCTGTGAGTGTGCCGGTGATGCAGCACCACCCCACCTGTGAGTGTGCCGGTGATGCAGCACCACCCCACCTGTGAGTGTGCCTGTGATGCAGCACCACCCCACCTGTGAGTGTGCCTGTGATGCAGCACCACCCCACCTGTGAGTGTGCCTGTGATGCAGCACCACCCCACCTGTGAGTGTGCCTGTGATGCAGCACCACCCCACCTGTGAGTGTGCCTGTGATGCAGCACCACCCCACCTGTGAGTGTGCCTGTGAGGCAGCACCACCCCACCTGTGAGTGTGCCGGTGATGCAGCACCACCCCACCTGTGAGTGTGCCTGTGATGCAGCACCACCCCACCTGTGAGTGTGCCTGTGATGCAGCACCACCCCACCTGTGAGTGTGCCTGTGATGCAGCACCACCCCACCTGTGAGTGTGCCTGTGATGCAGCACCACCCCACCTGTGAGTGTGCCTGTGATGCAGCACCACCCCACCTGTGAGTGTGCCTGTGATGCAGCACCACCCCACCTGTGAGTGTGCCTGTGATGCAGCACCACCCCACCTGTGAGTGTGCCTGTGATGTAGCACCACCCCACCTGTGAGTGTGCCTGTGATGCAGCACCACCCCACCTGTGAGTGTGCCTGTGATGTAGCACCACCCCACCTGTGAGTGTGCCTGTGATGCAGCACCACCCCACCTGTGAGTGTGCCTGTGATGCAGCACCACCCCACCTGTGAGTGTGCCGGTGATGCAGCACCACCCCACCTGTGAGTGTGCCGGTGATGCAGCACCACCCCACCTGTGAGTGTGCCTGTGATGCAGCACCACCCCACCTGTGAGTGTGCCTGTGATGCAGCACCACCCCACCTGTGAGTGTGCCTGTGATGCAGCACCACCCCACCTGTGAGTGTGCCTGTGATGCAGCACCACCCCACCTGTGAGTGTGCCTGTGATGCAGCACCACCCCACCTGTGAGTGTGCCTGTGATGCAGCACCACCCCACCTGTGAGTGTGCCTGTGATGCAGCACCACCCCACCTGTGAGTGTGCCGGTGATGCAGCACCACCCCACCTGTGAGTGTGCCGGTGATGCAGCACCACCCCACCTGTGAGTGTGCCTGTGATGCAGCACCACCCCACCTGTGAGTGTGCCTGTGATGCAGCACCACCCCACCTGTGAGTGTGCCTGTGACGCAGCACCACCCCACCTGTGAGAGTGCCGGTGACGCGGTGTCCGCCGTTCTTCTCCTTCCACAGGCACTTGCCCAGCTTCCGCGACTCCCTCAGCGCGCGCCCTGCCAGCCCCACGATGGCGAACTTCACGGCGCTCATGCGGTAGCTCGCGAAGTGCACCAGCCCGTACACCGGCGCGTGCTCCCTGAACCGGTAGTTGCGCGTGGCCTCGCGCGCCTCCACGGCGTCGGGGTTGGCCTTGAGGATGCTGATCAGGTTCGTCTTCTGCCCGCCGCCCAGCCCAAACCGACTCAGCCCCAGCGACAGTCCCCCCACGCCTGACCCCCCCCTGCTCCGCCCGCGGCCTTCCCCGCTGCTGTGCCTGCCGTGGCAGCGGGCACTGCCCCCGCCGCCCGCCCCGCCCCCTGCAGCACCTGTCTGCCTGCCACCTCCCCTGGTTTCGCCCCTCCTCCCCCTGCCCCCCCCCCTGCCCCTCCTCCTGCCGTCCCTGCTGTCCCCCCTCCCATTCCCGCCCCGTTCACCACCTGCTTTCCCCCTGCCGCACCCCCCGCTGCTGCTGCGGGGTCCGCCCCGCCTGCTGCGAGGGAGGCGGTGGCGAGGGCGGCGGGCGTGGCGGCGGGGGCGGGGGCGGGCGTGCGCATGAGCGCGATGACGGCCAGCAGCAGCGCGATCACCAAATAAGGCAGGTTCTGCCGCACCACCGCCACCAACTGGTAGTAGTACCGCGCGCTGCTGCCCCGCCGCTTCTGCCGCTGGCCCCCCATCGGCCCCCCCATCGCGCCCGCCATGGGCGGTCCCATGCCTCCCCCCATGCCCATGGCGTCGCTCATGGCCGGCGACCCCAAAAACGCCGGCCCGCCTGCAGCTGCGTTGGGGCGGTACCGAGGCGGGGACGATGTTGACGTCATCATCCCCGTTACAGTGTCGTTTGATAGACGGTTTAGGTTTCCCCCGCTGCCACTGCCTGACAATCGGTTCAAGGTTCCTCCACCGCCGCTCGCCGCCATGGCGCCATCGTGCCCCGGAGCCACCTCCCTGTCGCGGAACGGACCAGCGCCGCCCATCTCCCGGTAACCTGGTGCTGCCGCGTCCCTCATGCCCATCCCCGCGTCCCTGTACGCTCCCCCGCTGCGGAACCCCCCACCGTCCCGCAACGGCGCTCCCTGCGCGTCCCCGTCCCTCAGCGCCCCGCTCATCCCCCCTCCCGGAGCACCCATTGCGCGCGGAGCGAGGTCGCGGAAGCCGCCCATGCCGGGTGCGGGCATGGCGGTGACGCGCTCGACTAACGAGTGACGGGGAATGGGGGATCTAAGACGAAGAGACACCAAAGGCGGCGGGAGGATGGGGGCGCTAGGAGGGGGCCGAGAAGGTGCACGGAGGTGGGGAGGGCACGGCTGCGCAGATGAGCAATTGCTACTAAATATTGTGACGTGCGGTCTGATTTTGTTCAGCGCTCGATGGCGAGGTGGTGAGATGGTGAAGGAAATCCAAGGGGCCTCGGCTGCCTAACGACCAGGTCTACGTGTTATGAATTAATATGAGTAATAACAGGTAGTGTAATAAAGGAGTCGTGATTCAGGAGTGTTGATACAAATGAGGGGCTAGGCATTTATAGGCACGAACAGAGCTAGCCGAGAACCACGCGAACAGGTTGGGGCGGTCCGGTTGGCGGAAGCTACAGAAGCGCCGCGCGTCTAGGTTTGGGTTCGCGAAGTGGTTCGGGACCGAATAAGTTGGCCGGGCCTGGACTTCCGAGAGTCGAGGGCGTACGCGCTATAGTCGAGCCCAGAAAGGAAAAGGGAGTTTCCTTACACCACCCCCCCTTCTAGGATGAGGCTACCCACATCCGGGACATGTCGTCGGTATAAATAGTCCCTGGACAACTCTGTTTTCACCGAGCGTGGCTGCGGGAACCCAGAGGTCGTCGTCACTTGTGCGATCGACCCAGCGTACAACGAAATCGACGGCTGCTGTGTCTCGATGTCCCTGTACGCGATGAGCGAGGATCTTGGATGGCGCTGTCGTCAGCTCGGGTACTGGGTTGACTGTAGGATTAATGTATTTTCGGTCGAGATTGGTCGCATTCGGGACGAATGGTCGTATGAGACTGATGTGGAACGAATCATGAATTCGCCTGTCGGTCGGCAGTTGGAGATGGGCGGTGACTGGTGTCACCATGCGAATGACGCGGAAGGGTCCGCAAAATCTTGGTCGTAATTTATTTGGGAGGGGGATGTTAAGATTATATAAATTATATATAATTGATAGGCTTGGTAGTTACTGAACCTTTCTGTAGAGGGTACAATCCCCTCATTGTACCACTCTCTCTTCCTAATCGAGACTCTCTTCTTTCTCGACTTTTCTCCTCTCATTCCTAGATCTACTTTCCTCCCGCCATTTCATGGCGGCCTTTCCTAGTGTCCTAGCTTCATAGCCAAGCTAGTGTCCTAAGCTTAAGAAGCTAGTGTCCTAAGTTCTGAGAGGGGATTCCCAAATTCCTGGTGTCGAGCAGGACCAATTGCCGAGGGACAAGTGTTAAGTCTCGGCGTCGTCGGTATGCTTGCTGCTTAGCCCTCTGGTTGGCTTTTAGGATGGCATTCGCGACTTTTTGCTGAGACTGTCAGAGGTTTTCGACGAACTGCTGAGACTTTGGGCCGGATTTTCTATCGGTGACAATAGAGGGGTTGTCGGATCTATCCCGTAATTAAGGAAGAACGGGGACTGAGTAGTTGCGGCCGATGGGGCATTATTGTACGCAAACTTGATCAAGGGAAGGGCGTCTTCCCATTGGGCCGGGTCTGTGCATGTCGTGCGAATCAGCTGCTCCATCGTTTGATTGGTGCGCTCAGTATGATCGTCCGACTGCGGGTGGTATGCCGTGGACAGATGCAGACGTGTGCCGTACTGCTGCCAGGTTTTTGTCCAGAAGTTGGACGTGACCCGTGGGTCACGATCGCTGATGATTGCCGATGGGATGCCATGTAGCAGCACGATGTTCGTGAGGAACAGTTTCGCTGTCTACTCGGCAGTACTTGTCGTCTTGCAGGCGGCGAAACGGGCCATTTTGGTCAACCGGTCAACGACGACGAGGATCGCGTCGTTACCGCTTGAACCAGCTGGCAGGCCAGTGATGAAGTCCATCGTCACTTGTTGCCAGGGTCGGCTGGGTGGCTCGAGCGGCTGCAGCAATCCAGCAGGTCGAAGTCGGGAAGACTTCATGCGTTGACACGTGGCGCAGGAGGTGACGTACTGCTGCATGTCTGTCAGTAGGTCGGGCCAGTAATAATTATGGCTCAGTAATTTCGCGGTTTTGTCGATGCCGTAGTGACCCGAGAAATTCCAGTCATGTGCCTCCTAGATCAGTAATTCCCATAGGGTACGGTAGGCGGGAACCCAAATCCGATTGGTACCGGATTTTAGGTAATAGGCCCCTTGCTTGACCGTCAGTTGGGGATGGCTATTAGTGTTGAAGAATGGGTCAGTACTATATCCGTGGGTGAATAGGCCGGTTAGCAGCGGATTAGCTTGGGTAATTAGAACGGCGTCGGTGTGGACCGAGGGGTGGGTCAGTGCGTCGGCGATGTTGCTGACTCCTCCTTTGTAGATGACCCTGTAGTGGAAATTAGACTCGAGGTAGTCGAGCCAGCGAATCTGTTGGGGATTGAGTGTCGGTTGGGCACGGATGAACTGTAGTGACTTGTGGTCTGTTCGGACTGTTATGTCAGCGCCCGTCATATAGCAGCGTCAGACTTTGAAAGCGTGAACGATTGCGAGTAACTCCTTGTCGTGGACAGGATAATTTCGCTCGGCCGGGTTCAGCTTTCGTGACTTGTAGGCGATCAGTTGTAGGCCTTCGCCGAAGTCTTGTAACAGGACTGTGCCGACGGCCAGATCGTTAGCGTCGGTTATGAGCTCGAATGGACGGTGAGGATCTGCAATTCGAAGAACTGGAGGGGTCGTCAGGAAAAGTTTGAGCTTTTTAACGCAGCCTGCTGCTCTTCCCCCCACTCAAAAAACGTGCCCTTTTTCAGGAGATCCGTGAGAGGGGAATTTACCTCCGCCATGTTCGGAATGAAACGACGTAATTAACAAACCCCAGAAAACTCTGAAGTTCGCGTAGATCAGCCGGCGGCTTCCATTCTTGGATTGTCGCGATCTTCTTGGAGTCTATTTTAACATCATCGATGGAAATCACGTGACCCAAATACTCCAGTTCGTATTTGAGAAACTCGCACTTGGAGCCTTTGGTGATTAGTCGCTTCTGCTGCAGGAGAGAGAAAACCGCTTCCAAATCCTTCAAATGCTGATCTCAGGTTGTGCTGTAGATGAAAATGTCGTCGAGGTACACGATGACGCACTGATCCAGCAATGGCCGAAAAAATTCGTTCATGGTCAACTGGAATGTCGAAGGCGCGTTTGTTAAGCCGAAGGGCATGACCGTGTATTCGTAACTCCCGTACCGGATCCGAAAAGCCGTCTTGGAGCAGTCAGCTTCATGCACGCAAATTTGGTGGTAACCGCCTCGCAAGTCAATCTTCGAAAAAAATCTGGCCCCGCGAAGTTGGTCGATGAGGTCGTCTGCACGTGGAAGGGGTAGCGATACTTGATGGTAACCCGATTCAAGGCGCTGTAGTCAAATGAATGTTGCCGGGGCTCGCAGGACGATCTCTTGCTGAATCTCTCGCTTGAGACCACCCACGTAGCGATCGATCTTCTCGTCTTCGCCAAGCCCTCTGATTAGATCGCATAACGCCAGGAACGAAGCCGTGTATTCTTGAACAGAGCCCAGCTGTCTCCACATCCGAAGCCTTGTGCGAGCGTTCTTGCGCATGGATATGTGCTCGAAGTGGCTCTTCAATGCTTCGCCCCATGCTTTCCACGTGCAGATCGTGGCCGACCCAAAGATCGGTTCTGCCTCAGTGGGCAGGAATGGGGCTCAAATACCAGCTGTTATGAATAAATAAGAGTAAAAATAGGTACTGTAATAAAGGATTCGTGATTCAAGAGTGTCGATACAAATGAGGGCCTAGGCATTTATAGGCATGAACAGAGCTAGTTGAGAACCATGCGAACAAATTGGGGCGGTCCGATTGGCGAAGGCTATAGAAGCGCCTGTTGGTGCAACCCTATGGCTTGCACTCGGCTTGTCGTCCTTGTTTGTGTGTGTGCATGCATGGCATGGAATGAATTGGGAGTCTATGTCATTGCTATCCAGTGCTTGTGTGTGTGTTTGAATGGTGTATCACAATGTGGTTTGTGTCGGTCAAGACATTAGCGAGTTTTTACAACTCCAATGTCAAGTCATCGTTTGCGTGTCGCATGTGTTTTTTTTCTATTTTGTCGAGTGTGAAGTGTCCATCGTGTCGCAGGTGTGTGCAGCAAGCCCCCATCAACTCAAGAAGAATTTATCTTGCAGATCCAAGAACAAGAGCTCAAGATTTCAAGCCCAAGGGACGCGGATAAATATTAAATAGTGAAAATAGTAACGTTACTTCGTGTAGTGTTACATTTCACTTGGTGTAGCCCCTTGGAGGGTTGGTTTCGAGACTCTTCATGGTTGGGGACTCTGTGGTGGTGTACCACCAACCTGGACCTCGGCTCTTGGGGTATGTAGAGGCTGGGAACTATCTCCCTCTCGAACTCTTCTTGCTAAGTTTGTACTTCCAAGACTATAGTGGCTGCTATACCTCCTGCCAGTCAAACCGCCATAGCGTCGTCAAATCTTCATGGAATTTCATGATTCAACTTGCTGCTGATAGACGACAGTAACGCGCTCCAGATCCAACTTACAGATCACAGTTTGACTCAGCCACCAGATCGTTATCAATATTTGAAGCCGTCTGACGGAAATCCGACTATGCTCTCTACCTCTCATTATAGGCACATCTGAGCCTATTGTGACTATAACAAGTGGTATCAGAGCCCCTTGGAGCCGTCTCGACCATGCCTAGACCTGAGCAAGGGGGTGGCAGAGGTGCTGGAGGCAGAGAAGACGCCCAAGCACAAGGTCAACACCAAGATCCACCCATTGCTCCGGTGCAACCTAGCCTTGGACCCTCTAGGGATGAGCCTAGAGCGTTTGGCCTTGACAAGTTCAACGGTGACAACTTTGCTGAGTGGTCCTTCAAGATGGAGAACATCTTTGACCACTATGATCTGTTGGAGGTGATGGAAGGAACGGAGAAGCGCCCCGAGAACGACCCGGAGAAGAGCCCGTGGGTGCGGAAGAGCGCACAAGGCTACCTTCTACTTGGGCAAGCGTTGGGGAGCAGCCAAATCCGTCACATCAAGCCTTTTCAGCGTGAACCAGCAAAGGGACCAAAGGCATGGGCTGCTCTCAAGGGTGTACACGCTCCTGCAACAGCGGCGGTGGCTGTGGTTTTGGAGCGGCAAATGGCGGCACTTCGAATTGACGAAGGCGAACCGGTGGAGGAAGGAGTGCAGAAATTCTTCGACTTGTTGACACGGCTCAAAGGAGCTGACCTGAACTACAGTGACCTTCAAAAGAAGACCAAGCTGCTGGCCTTACTTCCGGACTCATGGTCCTCGCTCATCATCAACCTTAATCGAGATCTGCCCCGTCTCTCACTCGAAGATGTGAAGCGGGAAATCTTACAAGAAGATTTCCGTCGTCGCGAATTGGCGGGTCCCGATGGTGCCGGAGTTGCAAGCATGGGCCGTGGGCACGGCCGTGGAAGGGGCAGAGGGCGAGCAGGAAGATTTGGCAGCAGTAACTTCAATGGAGGCCGTGGTAATGGAGGATATGGCAGCAACAACAACAACAATGGCTACGGGTGTGGGCGCGGTCGATTTGATGGCGAATGCCACTTTTGCCACAAGACCGGCCACATGTGGAGAGATTGCTTCAGATTGCCTAATGGATGGACCCCTTCTTAAGGCCAAGAGGGCAGAGGAGCAAGGGGATGAAGAGGCAGAGGTCGTGGAGGCCGTGGTGGTCGTGGAAGCGAAGCGGCAAGCATGAAAGGTGGAGACTACGACAAGGACCCGAGTGAAGATCGATACCCGGGCCAATTCTTCTTTGTCTCCATGCAAGCGGCAGCTGCAGCAGGAGGTGTGGAAGGCTTTGAGGAGCCAGCTACTGTGGGAAAGGTCACCCTTCACTCTCTGGACTTTTGGGTGATCGATAGCGGCGCCACATACAGCATGACACCTCGTGCGGACTTGCTCACCGAACTCGAACCGTCGCCGGTCAAGCATGTTACATCGGCTTTGGGGCAGCGAGCAGAGGTGAAGGGCATGGGCAATGCCATGTTCAAGGGTGCTGATGGGAAGATGGTGGGCCTCAAGAACGTGCTTTTGGTGCCCAACCTAGCAGCCAACCTGATTTCCGTTCGGCGTTTGCAAAAGGCCGGCATGGACACATCTTCCAAGGGATCCAAAACCTATACCGCAAGGCTTGGTGAGCGGAAGCTTTGGGACCTTCATGAGGACAGGGACATCTACAAAGAGATGTGGCAAATCCCAGTGGTCCCCATGCCTAAAGAGAGGCAAGTGGCAGCAAGCGTCAGCACCAAGCGTGAAGCGGTTGATGGCAGTGATCACGGAAAGCAAAGTGACACCAAGAGTGACTCGAAGGAGTGCAACCTTGGAGAGACCAGCAAGGCGTGTGAACCCAAGGAGAATGGTGCAGCAGCCAAAGGTGGTGGAAATGAGGAGGAGAAGGCTAAGATCAACAAAGCAGCAGCGGCGAAGGAGAAAGGAGAGAGCTTGTGGGGCACAATTGCGAGTGCCGCTTTCTCCAACCCGACTTCCGCTACGGGAGAGTGTGATTGGCTGACCTTGCATCGGCGAATGGGGCATGTGGCATTGCCCATTTTGCAGCAGATTGTTAAGCAAGAGATGGTCAGTGGGATACGTGTCAAGGGGGAGCCCAATGAGGTGCTTGGCTGTCCAACATGCATGCAAGCCAAGTTCACCCGCTACCCGTTCCATAGCTCGGAGACAACGGCGAAGGCACCACTTAATGAGGTGGTGATGGATGTGGTGGGCCCCTTGAAGCTTGGAGCTGCTGGAGCTGAGTACTTCCTCACCATTGTGGATGTCTACACTCGCATGACTTGGGTGTATGTACTGCCGAAGAAGAGTGACGTAGCTGAAACGGTGAATACCGATTGGTTGCCGATGGTGGAGCGGCAACAAGACCGACTTGTGAAGGAGATTCGCACTGACCCTGGGGGAGAGTTCCTAAGCAAGGATTTCTCAACTTGGCTAAAGAATCAGGGCATAAGGCAGTCTCTTACCATGCCCTACTCTCCTGCAATGAACGGCATCGCCGAGCGTGCGAATCGGACACTCACGGAGACGGCTCGGGGACTTCTCATTGAAGCCGGTCTACCCAATTACTTTTGGCCGGATGCGGTGCGGCATGCTTGTGGGGCCAAGAACAGAGCCTTGACTCATGTGGGAGAAGACAAATGGGTGCCCTATGTGGAGTGGATTGGAAGGAAGCCGAAGGTGGATATGCTTCGGGTGTTCGGGTGCATGTGCATGGCACTTGTGCCTAAGAAACTTCGGCACAACAAGCTTGATGCCAAGACAACATGGCCGTGCACCTGGGCATGGCCCAAAACAGCAAGGGATGGCTTCTATGGGACCCATTTACCAAGAAGTTCCTGGTGAGCAGAGATTGCAAGTTCATGGAGAACTTACCGTACAAGAAGTGGAAGGCGGAGAACCAAGCGAAGATTGGTGTGCGGCTTGGAGAGGTGAAGAGTACCGGCTTGGAGCATGTGGAGCTGCCCTTGGAGCTGAGTAGCAGCAGCACTATCACGAGGCAATCTCCCCAAATGAATGGGGATGAGGAGGAGGAGGAGGTGCAGCAAGGTAATGAGCGTGCACCGCCACTTCCGCCTCGTGCTACAAGTGCACGCGGGAACCGACGGGACTTGCCGCAAAGCCATGAGGGCATTCAAGTCCCTGCAGCAGAGGAGGAAGGAAGGGGGAGAAGGAGGACTCAGCCCCCCAATAGGTTGAGCTATGAACGGCTTGGAGGACCAGCCAACTCAACCTTGACCGGTTCAGCTCTCATGCTAGGTGATGATGCGGAAGATGAAAGCGAGGAGTGCGCTTTTGCCTTCTTCTCTCCGGTGGAGATACCGGGGGAGCCTACAAATCCCAAGGAGGCTTTGGAGGGCCCCAATGGGAAGGAGTGGCAGAAGGCCTCAGATGAAGAAATGGGGAGCATCATTGAGAACGACACGTTTCACTTGGTGAACCTACCTCCGGGGTGTAAGTGCTCGAGGGAACCGACCAGATTTGCAGCAACGCCATGAGAGCATCCAAGTCCCTGCAGCAGAGGAGGAAGGATGGGGAAGAAGGAAGACTCATCCTCCCAAAAGGTTGAGCTATGAACGGCTTGGAGGACCAGCCAACTCAACCTTGACCGGTTCGGCCCTCATGCTAGGCGATGATGCGGAAGATGAAATTGAGGAGTGCGCTTTTGCCTTCTTCTCTCCAGTGGAGATACCTTGGGAGCCTACAAATCCCAAGGAGGCTTGGGACGGCCCCAATGGGAAGGAGTGGAAGAAGGCCTCAGATGAAGAAATGGGGAGCATCATCGAGAACGACACGTTTGACTTGGTGAACCTACCTCCAGGGCGTAAGGCGATTTCTTCCAAGTGGCTCTTCAAGCGCAAGACCGACGCCGACGGCAACATTGAGCGCTACAAGAGTAGACTTGTAGCCAAGGGGTACCAGCAGCAGGAGAAGAAGGACTACAATGAAGTGTATGCTCATGTGGTGAAGGGTACAACCCTTCGAACTCTCTTCGCCGCAGCGGCCATCAAAGGATGGGTGGTGAAGCAAATGGACATTGTAACGGCCTTCCTCAACGACGTTTTGGAGGAAGAGACCTACATGAAGCAGCCAGAGGGGTACAATGATGGGAGTGGCAGAGTGTGGAAGCTGAAGAAAGCACTCTATGGCCTCAAGCTAGCCCCTAGGCAATGGTACATCAAGCTGCGAGAAGTCTTGGAGGCGATCGGCTTCACTCCCTCAACGGCCGATCAATCCTTGTTCATGCTTGGCGAGGGGGAGCAGAGGAGCTTCATGGTGGTTTATGTGGATGACATCCTCATATTCTCACCCTCCTCTGACCTTGTGAAGGAGGCGATGCTGAAGCTTCAAGACAAGTTCAAGTGCAAGACCCTTGGTGACGTCAACTACTACCTTGGGCTTCACATTGAGCGAGATGTGGAGAAGCGGTGGATGCGAGTGCATCAAAAGAAGTACTTGGAGGCCTTGGCTGCAAACTTTGGGAAGAGTGAAGGTCATGTGGCTACTCCTCTTCCCTCAGGGTTCAAGTGTGTGAAAGGACCAGCGGAGGAAAGTGTTGGTGAAGAGGAGAGGCGCCGTTTTCACTCCTTGGTGGGCAGCCTCATGTATGCGGCCGTTCACACAAGGCCGGATGCAGCCTTTGCTACCGGGCAGCTGGCTAGGGTTGTCCAATGCCCTAATGAGGAGCAGGTAGCAGCTGGAGAGAGGGTGGCCAAGTACCTTGGCCAAACAGCAACTGTTGGACTGCAATACTCCGCGGCGGCACAAAGGCGTCAAAAGGGTGCGGATGGAGTCGAACCCGGGAGGCTCTTTCTCACCGCCTTCTCTGATGCATCTTGGGCATCAGAACCAGAGGACATGACAAGTGTGGGAGGATTCATCTGCTGTGTTGGTGGAGGCCCAACAGCTTGCGAGAGCAAGAAACAAGTGGACCAAGCATTGAGCTCGGTGGAGTCCGAGTACATGGCACTCTTCCGTGCCATAAGAGAGGTTGTGTGGCAGCGGCGTTTGCTAGCTGAATTGGGGGAGGAGCAGCAAGGACCTACCCCACTCTACTGTGATAGCCAAGGTGCTATTGCATTGGCTAAGAACCCGGTTCTTCATGGCCTTACCAAGCACATGAAGGTGAAGTGGCATTGGGTGAGGAGCATGGTAACCGCGGTTGAAGTGGAGTTGCACTACGTGAAGACGACGGCGCAACCTGCTGATATGATGACCAAGAGGCTGGTTGAGCAGCAGCATTGGAAGTGTTGCAAGCTTGCTGGGATGGCTCTGAACTAAGGGGAGCAGATTCTAAGGCCAACAATCCGAGGGGGAGTTTGTTGGTGCAACCCTATGGCTTGCACTCGGCTTGTCGTCCTTGTTTGTGTGTGTGCATGCATGCCATGGAATGAATTGTGAGTCTATGTCATTGCTATGCAGTGCTTGTGTGTGTGTTTGAATGGTGTATCACAATGTGGTTTGTGTCGGTCAAGACATTAGCGAGTTTTTACAACTCGCATGTCAAGTCATCGTTTGCGTGTCGCATGTGTTTTTTTTTTCTATTTTGTCGAGTATGAAGTGTCCATCGTGTCGCAGGTGTGTGCAGCAAACTCCATCAACTCAAGAAGAATTTATCTTGCAGATCCAAGAACAAGAGCTCAAGATTTCAAGCCCAAGGGACGCGGATAAATATTAAATAGTGAAAATAGTAACGTTACTTCGTGTAGTGTTACATTTCACTTGGTGTAGCCCCTTGGAGGGTTGGTTTCGAGACTTTTCATGGTTGGGGACTCTGTGGTGGTGTACCACCAACCTGGACCTCGGCTCTTGGGGTATGTAGAGGCTGGGAACTATCTCCCTCTCGAACTCTTCTTGCTAAGTTTGTACTTCCAAGACTATAGTGGCTGCTATACCTCCTGCCAGTCAAACCGTCATAGCGTCGTCAAATCTTCATGGAATTTCATGATTCAACTTGCTGCTGATAGACGACAGCAATGCGCTCCTCATCCAACTTACAGATCACAGTTTGACTCAGCCACCAGATCGTTATCAATATTTGAAGCCGTCTGACGGAAATCCGACTGTGCTCTCTATCTCTCATTATAGGCACATCTGAGCCTATTGTGACTATAACAGCGCCGCGCATCTAGGTTTGGGTTCCCGAAGTGGTTCGGGACCGAAGAAGTTGGCCGGGCCTGGACTTCCAAGAGTCGAGGGCATACGCTCTGTAGTCGAGCCCAGTAAGGAAAAGGAATTTCCTAACACTAGGCGTTGCAGTTACACGTTCCACTACGAATTTCCATTCCTTCCTAAAAAGAAAGCACATTTTCTCACCGTGCATCCTGCACACTAGCGCGTACACCCTTTGCCATCGACCCTGCGTGATTACCACTTGTTTGCCCTTTGCTTTATGATAAAAAAAATGTTACATTGCTGAAAGTGACACTCGAGCTGTAACCCTTGTCAAATCCAAGCCTATGACGCCAGGTACAAAGTGCAACGGTCATTGACCGTTGTCCGACAATCAAACCGACAGAAGTTCAAGGGTCCGCCATGACAGGAAGGACATATAACTAACCCTGTAATACAGCACAGGCAGTTACCTGAGTCGTGTACAGTTACTTGAGTCGGATCTAGAACCTCATAGGGAATGTACCCCTGTTAAGTGCATCTTAGTTAGATCCTTCGCATTCTCTTGTATAACTATATGAAC